>QUWJ01001729.1:0-23251 GCA_003430845.1 Xanthoceras sorbifolium | reverse complement strand
CAACTCGTGGGGCGAGTCGAGGACCAAGAGTAGGGAAGTCACTCTGGCTTCTCCTGCGCACGACCAAGTAATAGTCTCGTGTCATGAGGGTACGTCGCGCGCCATGGAAGATGTACCTGTAGGGGACCCTCTTGTCGAGCTACCAGGGGAAAATGCTGGTCTCTGCCCCATGGGTCCGAGTAGGCCGTTAGGTTTGCTCTTAATCAACCAAGCCAGCGTATTGAAGGAGGACGACTTGACGCGTATCCGGTATTGCTATAGCATACCCGATGGAGTTGATCTACGAATTCCTGTTAAGGAGGAGAGGACAGACTGAGATATATCTGGATGGACGTGTCTCTATGAGCTTCCATTCCAGAGGGTAGGGTTTAGGCTACCCATAGTCGGATTACTAAGGAAGGTCCTGGACCATTTCGAGCTCACCCCAGGGCAGCTTATGCCAAATAGTTGGAGAATCCTACTAGGGCTAGAGCTGCTGTGTACGACGGAGTCCATCATTTTTGAACTCTCAAACCTGTTCTACACTTACTCTATGACGGAGCACGACACCGAGAAGGGTCGTTATAATTTGAATCTCAGGTCATATAGAAGGCACCTTATTACGGAGTTGACTACGAACGATAGATCATAGAAGGATAGATATTTCTTCGCACATGGCCTGCTTGTCGAGTGGCCAATAAGGGATACAACCATCCGTACGACATGGTCAAACGCTGGTGGGTTATTCGTGTTGTGTCATTCGACATAATGATCCTACATGTGCTGTTCTGACTAACCCTTTGTTTATTTTCTTGTGATGCAGTGAATCTCGGGGCTCCTCAAGCTGTGGTGAGCTCGACTAGTGTGACGCGCACAGAGAAAGTTATGTCGTACGGAGTTAAAGAAAGGAGCTGGAGGAGGATCTTGTCAGAGGATAATTTGAGGCCGAGCCACTTGTGAAAATTCTCTGTTTTCAACAAGTTAGGTATTCCCTACCCAGCCTTCAGAAATTTAGTAGAGTTTTTCAGAGTCAGACATTGTGTCAAGCGACTGTACGGCTCAAGATTTCTGACTCCCATATCATACATCGAGTGATGATTTGCAGTTGACTTGATGGCTGGAGGTTTTGCTGCTCCTGATGCTGATGAAGCCATGAGGAGGCTGAAAGAAAAGAGGAAGGGGAAGAAGAAAGCTAAGTCGATTGACTCTGTCTAGCTGATGGCGACTCCACCACCACCTCTTCCCCCGCCTAGCAGAGAAAAAGAGTCGCTCGACATGGACTCTGTTGGAAGGAAGCGGAGAAGGGATGATTCGGCCATAGGCAGTGAGGCGTCGGTCGACCTCGTGTTCCCACAGGATGCCTCTACTTACTCTGACTTTGGGTTTATTATACCTCAAGTCGAGCGACTGCTGCTTCCTGAAGATGAGAGCAAGCTAAAAGAGATGGGCGTGTCGCAAGCGTTGAACTGAGGCCTCAGCCATCAATTTCAAGTAAGTCGTGCATCTAATACATATATTCTTTTCATTGTAACATTTCCTAAGTACGAAATTTCCTTTCTGTAGGCTCTTCAATCTCAGATATATGCCAAGCAGGAGCTTGTTTCGGCCTTGAAGAAGGCAAGGGAGCTCAAGTCAAGCAACCAAGGCTTCAGGGTTGAAGTGGAGAAGTTGAGGGCTTCGAGCGTAGAGGCTAAGAGGACCGCTGAGGAGGCTAGTCGTCATTCGACGGAGGCGACCCTTGAGCTTGAGTGTTTGAAATCAGAGGTAGACAAGCTCAGGCCTTTGCAATAGAAGGTCGACCAATGATCGGTCATTTATTTTCATATATTTACGACCCTTAAACCGTATCTTTTAATTGTATTCTTGAGTATTTTTGGTGCTTTTGACGTGTTTTCCTTGAGTGTGCAGGTTTAGGGACCTAAGTGATGATTTTGTATATTTATGGGAAAAAAGTGTAAATTCAGTAACTTTGGGGAAGGGCATCTATGAAAGAATAGCAAAGTTCTGGGGGTAAAAATGCAATTTCAGAAAGTTGTCCCAGCCATTAGTGAAACGGTGCGTTTTGCACCTATGGCTTTGGGTCTTAAGTTGAACGACGCCGTTTTGGACCGCCGTTTTGGTTAAGAAAGAAAACAAAAAAAATAAGAAAGCCATGCAGCGCGACCAGCACCTCTCGCCTCTCCTCGCGCCCTCGCTCGCGTTGAAGATGCCCATGCCGAACCAGTGAGCACCGCGATGCCTCGCGCGATCAGCCCCAGCTCGCGTCCCTCCTCGCGGTGAAGATGAGCCATCCAGACAGTAAGCAGCGCGAGGACAGCCGCGACCACAGCAGCTCGCGGTGCAGCTCGCGATGGAGAAGAAAAGGTGGCAGTGGGCAAGGCAAGCTTGAGCGCGGTGTGTCCTCCTCGCGGTGCAGCTCGCATTCCAGCCTCTTCAAGCAGGCCAGTGAAGGCCGCTACCAAGCCACCGCGACCACAGGTCGCGATGGTGGTCGCGGTGAAGAAAAAAACGCGACCTAATGCCCTGCTATAAAAAGAAAATGGCAGCAGCTGGGCAAAGAGGAGAGAGCTCGTGGCAGTGCAGTCCAGCAGCTTCCAAGCTGCTCCAACGGTGATTCTCATCCTCCTTGTTCCTCCCAAACACATCCCAAGCATCACAAATCATCACAACAACTCTAGATCGTGAGTGTTCATCGAAGAAGACGAAGATCGAAAGCGGAGAAGTTCAAGCCGGACCAAAGCGGATCTTCGAGTCTTGAGAGCTTCAATGGGTTGTATTTCATCTCATTAATCTTCCTTTGATTGTTCATTTATGATTTTGAGTTGTTAGAACTATTGTTAGGTGATTTTCGGAACCGTGAACGGATTTGGATTTTATTGTTTATGAATATATTTTATGTGATTTATCTCATGATATTATGTGCTTAATAATAATCAATATATTTTCCATTTCTGTGATTGGAACCGTGTGACTACCTCGCATTATCCTCCATTGAATCCGTCTCGTTTTATATTAATTGTTTTAGTTAATTTAATTTAGTTTAATTAATTGTAAACCATGTTTATGAGCTAAACTTGTGAGTTGGGGTTTTGATGGATCCTATTCTATGATGATTGAATGAATTGATTGTTTAATTTGTTGCGGTTGATTATTGTGTTGTTGAGTGGTTTTATTGTGCTTAATGCTTTGAATGTGATGGCCTACATTTAAATGATAAATTGGTTGTGTGTTATGTACCGAGAGAAGACGCCCACCACATGCTCGATATAATGTCCACCACAAGTAGAATTGGATAGAGATATACTAATTTGCTTGTGTGATCACATAGGGTGTTTATAGTGACTAATGCATTCTCATGCACTTGGATATACCATCGAGAGATAGGATATTAGTGTATGCGGAATAGGTCCGATTTACCTCGAGAGGGAACTTTGGATAAATTAGATAAACACGGTCATCTTCATGCATAATTAAACCTCAACAATGTGCTTTCATGGAACTCAATTGGATGGAATAGGTGAATTCAAATACCCTAACTAATCTCTCATATTGGTTGCTTGCTTTACTTTTATGTTTTTATATTGTTATCTTTTAATTCATTCTTTAAAACCTTTCGATTATCCAAATAGAAATAGGCTTGGTTAATTTTAGTACTCAACGCCTAAATATCCCTGTGGAGACGATAATTTACTCATCATTTTATTACTTGTGCCGACCCCGTATACTTGCGGGTAACAAAAAGTCACATCAACCAACTGAGCGCTCAGCTTAAGGTCAAGGAATCGGAGTACGACGCCATGTATGATCGGGTTGAAGATGATGTGCTCAACGCCGTAGTCAAGACGCGGGCCGATCTGATCCGACAATATAAGGAAGGTCGTGCAGCCGAATGAGAGGTAGACAAATGGATTGCTGATCATGATGAGCTATCCCGCCCAGATGACGAGGAGGAGGATGATGATGAAGATGGGGCTAAAGAGAAGAGCCAGCTTGTCGAGACGAATGCTAATGAAGGAAGTCGTGTCGAACCGGCCCCTGATGGTGCGGCCATTATAGCCTTGCTTGCTCATTGGAGCGGCGGTCAGTCAGCTGCTGTGGATGCTGAAGTTAAGCGATAGCATGAAGATGTTGCCCCATAGGGGTTTGTAAAACTTTGAACTTTCTCCTTTTTTTTAAAAAAAAAAATGTTTAAATACTTTGTCCATGTGTGCTTTTGGAACTATAATTTTCTTTTTAATAGAATGAATGAATGATTTGTTAAATAGTATGTTGTTGTATGATAGAGTAGGGATAACTTATCTTGCATATACAAGTGGATTCATTGAATGTCGCGTGATTTTGATGATCTTATAAGTTGTGACCCATGACCTTGAATGAAGGTCGTGGTCTATGACCTTGAATGCAGGTCGTGCGACCATTGTTGATAGTGACCTTGAGTGCAGGTCGTGGTCCAGGACCTTGAATGCAGATCGTACGACCGTTGTTAATAGTGACCTTGAGTGCAGGTCGTGGTCCAGGACCTTGAATGCAGATCGTGCGACCGTTGTTGATAGTGACCTTGAGTGCAGGTCGTGGTCCAGGACCTTGAATGCAGATCGTACGACCGTTGTTGATAGTGACCTTGAGTGCAGGTCGTGGTCGATGATCTTGAATGTAGATCGTGGTCCATGACCTTGAATGCAGGTCGTGCGACCACTGTTGGAGTTGATAGGTTCTTGCTTTTATGAGATTGACTTGCCCTAGTTAGAGTGTGTAACTTTATAGTTTCAGGCTACAACTTCTATTAATTGCGTCGTGTGACGTAAATCTCGAAAGTAGGTTGTGTGGCATGAAAAAAGATACTTTCAGCGCGGGATTGTCCAGCGATGCTGACCTGTATAAAAGAGTTAGGGTTGGCCGTTGGTTTTACCAACGGCCCTCCGATGCCTAAATGAGTTCCATATCGTAGGATGATAAAATTGAAAAATATAAAGGTCAGACTTTAGAAATGATACTGTTTTAGATGGCATGCGTTCCAACTGTTGCCGATCTCCATGCCATCTGTACATCGTTTGTAGGCTCCATGTCTAACTACTTTGGTGATTTGGTATGGTCCTTCTCACGTAGGACCGAGTTTACCTGTTCCTTTTTCCTTTGTGTTTGGAAGACGCGACGAAGGACCCAGTCTCTCATATTAAACGTTTTGAGGTGAATATTCCTGTTATAATGTCGGGCGACTCTTTGCTGATATTGCCAATCTGATTGCGGCCTTGTCACGACGCTCGTCGATTGTGTCTAGTTCGTTCAGTAATTCTTTGTTGTTTGTCTCTTCAGTTGCGTGTTGTATTCTATAAGAAGGGTAATCAACCTCAGTTGCTATTACAGCCTCTGAGCTGTAGGTTAGGGAGAATGGTGTTTCCCCTGTTGATGTTCTGATCATCGTACGGTAGGACCATAACACGTCTTGTAGCTCGTCAGCCCATTTCCCTTTGTATTGGTCGAGTCGTTTCTTGAGGGTGGACATGATCATTTTGTTGGTAGATTCTGCTTGTCCATTGGCTTAAGGGTATCTTGGGCTCGAATAGCTTAGTTTGATCTTCCACTTGTCACAAAAGTCTTGAAAGTCGTATGATATGAATTATGAGCCATTGTCAGTGACTATCTCTTTTGGGACTCCATAGCGGCATATGACATTCTTCCAAATGAAGCTCTTTACTTCGGAGTCTTTGATTCTCACATATGACTTGGCTTCGACCCATTTCGTGAAGTAATAGGTCACGGCTAGCATGTAGACCTTTCCTCCAGTAGCGACTGGCATTTTTCCTACTATGTCCATCCCCCACTTCATGAAGGGCTACGGTGCTAAGATGGGGTGAAGTCGTTCCGGGTGCCAATGCGAAATGTGGGCGAAGCGCTGGCATGAGTCACACCGCTTGACAAGGTCGTGCGACTCAGATCGCATTGTGGGCCAATAGTATCCTGTCGTGATCACTCTGTTGGTTAGGCTTCTCCCTACTGAGTGGTTTCCGCATTGCCTTTTGTGCAAGTCCTTGAGTACCTGCTGAGCCTCAATTGGGTTGACACATTTAAGGTAGGGCCCGGAGTAGGACCGCTTGTAAAGTCGACCTTCTATTATGGAAAATCTGGCAGCCTTTATCTTGACTCTTCATGCTTCTACCTTGTCAGATAGGAGGGTGTCATTCATCAGGTAGTCGTAAATCGGGGTGATCCAAGTTGGCTCGTCTGAAATCGGTTCGACTTCGAGCTTCGTTGGTTTCCACACAGTTGGCCATTGGGAAAAAAACATGGGGATGGTCCGCTCAACTGTGGTATCTAGTGCGGAACCAAGGTTGGCGAGCGCGTCGGCATATGTGTTTTCTGATCTGGGTATTTGTTCGATGTCGAACGACTAGAACGAGGCTTGTAGTTCTTTTACCAAGGTTAAGTAAGCTGACATTTTCAAATCTCGAGCTTGGTAGGACCCTTGTAATTGTCTTACAATTAATTGGGAGTCACTACGTACCTTTATCCATTCAACGTACAAGTCTTTTGCCAAGGTCAGTCCAGCTATGAGGGCCTCATACTCAACTTCATTGTTAGTGGTTTTGAATCTGCATCAGATGGATCGTTTGATGACGTGTCCCTCGGGTGAGGTAAGTACTATCCCTAGTCCGCTGCCCCTGGCATTACTTGATCCGTCAACTGCCAAAGTCCAATCCTCCTTCGAAGCGTCGCACGACATGGTACAAAGCTCTTCTTTCGCTTGTTGTAGAATCCCAGGTGTGAAGTCCACTATGAAGTCTGCCAATGCTTGCGACTTGATCGTTGTACGTGGCTGATAGCTGATATCGTGCTTGCTTAACTTTACTGCCCATTTTACTAGTCGTCCGAAAAGTTTGGGCTTGTGTAGGACGTTCTTCAAGGGAAAGGTAGTGAGTACGCTGATGGTGTGGCATTGGAAGTATGGCCTCAATTTCTGTGCGGCTGTAACTAGTGCAAGGGCCAATTTCTCAAGTTGAGTGTACCTTATTTTTGCATCGAGTAGGGTCTTCCTGATGTAGTATACGGGGAGTTGTTTTCCATCTTCTTCCCTTACTAGTACTGCGCTAACGGCTGTTTCGGATACAGCGAGGTAGAGTAGAAGTGTTTCTCCTTCCTTAGGTTTGGATAGGAGGGGAGGGTCTGCTACGTATCGTTTTATGTTTTGGAATGCATCTTCGCTTGTTTGATTCCAATCAAATGATTTACTCTTCCTTAGAGCGTCGAAGAAAGGTTTGCATTTTTCGGATGACTTTGAGATAAAACGGTTGAGGGCCGCAAGTCGCCCAGTCAGTTTTTGTACGTCTTTGATGCTTTCGGGGGACCTCAAGTCCATGATGGATTGGATTTGATCTGAGTTGGCCTCGATGCCCCTCTTGGTTACCAAATAGCCAAGGAACTTTCCTGATGAAACCCCAAAGGAACACTTGGTTGGATTAAGTTTCATCTCATACTTGTCGATGATATCGAACGACTGTCGAAGGTGGTCGAGGTATTGATCCGCTATTACTGATTTTACCAGCATGTCGTTGATATAGACCTCCATGATTTGCCCGAGCATATTGGCGAACATTTTGTTGATTAACTTTTGGTACGTTGCCCCGGCATTTTTGAGACCAAAAGGCATCACTTTGTAACAAAAAATGCCGCGCTCCGTGATAAAAGAATTTTTTTCCTAGTCGTTCGCGTGTATGAGGATTTAGTTGTATCCGGAGAATGCATCCATGAAACTTAATAGTTCATGGCCTGCTGTAGCGTCCACCATCATGTCGATATGTGGCAATGGGAAAGAGTCCTTAGGACAGGCCTTGTTGAGGTCTGTGAAGTCAATGCAAACTCGTCATTTCCCGTTCTTCTTTTCACTACTACTACGTTTGTGAGCCAGTCTGAGTAATTCACTTCTCTTATTAAGCCAATGTCGATTAGCTTTTGGATTTCTTCGTTGATAACTTTGTTGCGCTCGGGCGCGAACTTTTCATTTTTGCTTCACGAGTGGGTAATCTGGGTCGACTTGCAGCCTATATACTAGGATTATCGGGTTAATGCCAGTCATGTCAGCGTGCGACCATGCGAAGCTGTCGTGTTGAGCAGTCAAGAAGTTGATTAACTTGATTCTGATATTTTGTGGGAGGCGGGAGCCGATACTAACTTTATGGTCTGGGAAGTTCGGATGTATGGATACTTCATCGAGCTTTTCCATTTCTGGTCCGTCTTTATTGGTGGCAGTGCTCGCGTTCTGTAATTGCTATAAGTTGAACGACCTGGTTTTTAGAGTATTTTGGTAGCAGTCCTGCGACATCTTCTACTGCCCTCGGATTTCATGTACCCCCCATTTGGTAGGAAAACGGATGACCTGATGATACGTCGAGGGGACAGCCCTCATCTTATGAATCCACGGGCGACCCATGATTATGTTGTACGACGACGGGTAGTCAAGGATGAGGAAGCGTGTTCTCAGATTGACTCCTTCCGCGTAGACAGGAAAGACGATTTCCCCTATGGTGTACTTATGTTCTCCACTGAATCCCACCAAGATGGTTGAGCGGCGTACGATGTTGCACTCGTCAATGTGCATCTCTCTTAGCGCGCCAAGGAAGAGTACATTTATTGAACTCCCATTGTCCACTAGGATCCGCTTAATCAAACAATTGGCCACTGTCAATGAGATGACTAGCGCGTCGTGGTGTGGGTTGAGTAGGTCTATGTGCTCATCGCTGCTAAAACTAATTGGATAATTATAAGTTGGGTCTGCCGTACGGATTTGTCAGACTTTCGTACTACCGGCTTGTCGTAAGTGACGCTTCGCTTCTGAGTAAGTGACTCCATTTACTTCGGATCCCTCAGAGATGACGTTCAAAGTTCTCTCGTGTTTGGGAGGTTCTGGTGGTGGAATTGAAACAATGTCGCGCGACCTATCCTTGTTCAAAAAAGTCTGCTTACCTTTGTCAGTCAGATATTCCTTGAGGTGGCTTCTTGAGTAGTTCTGCCACTTTTAGTCGTAGTGCGACGCAATACCCTGTTCGATGGCCGTGGTCTCCATGAAATTCGCACCACTTGGAGTTGTCTCTCTAATCTGGCGGGCTCATCATCTTGTCTGGCCACCGAACTGATCTGCCCATTCCCTTAAGGACTGCGATTACCTCCCTGGTCTGATGCTCAAATTATATTCTGGCAATACTTTCTTTGGCCGGACAAACTGTCTTGGCTGTCTGTCGTTGCGACGGCGCTCGTATCTAATTCGGCCGTCCCTTTGGGGTACCGTTGGGTATGGCTCGCACGTCTGTCATTCATTCGCTGTTCGACCCTCCTACTCGACCTGTCTTCCCTGCTGTTTGCTCTATTAGGTTTATAGTTCACTTCGTCTTCTTCCCACTTTATCTGTGCCCATGCCTTGACTAGGACGTCTTCCATCGTTTTGCAAGGGTACTTGGTGAGCTCCTTGTATAGGTCGGAATCATAGAGTAGGCCTTTGCGGAAGGCTGATATAGCTGTCCCCTGGTTGCAATGAGGGAAGGAAACCTTTTCATTGTTGAAACGGCCCACAAAGTCACGTAGGCGTTCACCCCTCTTCTGGTTGATTGTGTACCGATCGTCAGATCAAACTTTCGGCTGCTAGCGAACTGCTCTACGAAGGTGTCCGTGAGTTGGGAGAAGTTGATGGAAACATTGGGGAGATTAGTATACCACTGTAGAGCTGGCCCTACGAGGCTCGAGCCGAAGCCTTTGCACATGCATGCTTCCCTTAGATCTCGTGGGATGGCAACAGTAAACATTCGTTGTCAATATTGCGCGATGTGGTCATCGGGATCTGTCATCCCGTCGTAGATCTTAATGTATTTATTGGTAGAACATACCATCTTAACGTGATTATATGAATAAATTGTACACGTCTTAAAAGATTTAAATAAAAAATGGATTTTTTTTATAATATCTTTAATAACTATTCAATAACTACACGTCTCAAAGGTAGTCAAACACACTACACGAGACAACGAGGTGGTCGGC
This sequence comes from Xanthoceras sorbifolium, assembly GCA_003430845.1. Classification (NCBI taxonomy): domain Eukaryota; kingdom Viridiplantae; phylum Streptophyta; class Magnoliopsida; order Sapindales; family Sapindaceae; genus Xanthoceras; species Xanthoceras sorbifolium. The sequence goes on along the minus strand of QUWJ01001729.1, from coordinate 13,249 downwards.
CGATGTGTTGAGGTACTCGGCTACGACAAGAACTTGTAGAAAAACTTATCGGACGATGAAAACTGCGATTAGAAAAAGATCATTAAGGAGTGTCGGATTTGTGCTAGCAATTAAGCTCCGACGATCAAGTTAGTTTTTGTGAAAAAATGTAACTTTTGTAAGGAAATAATGGGGTATTAGGGTTTAGAATGCATTAAAAAAAAAAAGGAAGGTTTTTTTACCCTTCTTTTTCAAAGCTATTTAGGATTATTTATTTTTTATGTCATTGCTGTCAGAGCATGGTCAATTCTAACTCCAAATCCAATGGTTAGTCTTTATTTATTATTTTATTCATGATTTTCTCGAATTTGAGGGGGAAGTGGACCCATTGGCCGATTTGAGGTCGGTGGTGGAGTCGTGGGGATGGCGGGGGCCACATTTGGCACAATTGATGGGATTGAAGGCTGGGGGGATGCCTCTGAAGCCTTCCAATAGGGAGTACATCTCTACTTCTCGCAGTTCTAGAGCGGATTCCCATACCTCTTACCATTGTTCTGGATGAGTTTTTTAGAAACAATACAATTAAAATATTATTTATTACCGAAGATGGAAGTTTGATTCCTCTGACGGAGCCCTCATTCTAGCACCAAACTGTTGACGTATAAATTTGGTCAACGTAAATAACAGTGAATTGAATGGTAAATATAACGAAATAAGATTGACACAAGAGATTTTTAAAGTGATTCCACTTAAGGAATGTCTATATCCACTATTCTTTGTTTTTAAGTCGAGCCGCTGTGTGAGTATACAGAGCTCACTGTTATGTGTTTTCTGAGAAAATTGGGTAGCCTTTGTAACAGTGATGATCTGCCCTTTTATAGTGTGAAGGACTGTGAAGTCATCTGTTTTACATGAAAATCTAATTTACAAGAAATTAGGGATTAAGCTATATCCTAAGAATCATCTTATAATTGAAAACCGGATTTTTTACTGAATTTAAGGAGATTGAATTTGATTAGGACTTTAATAGTTGACCGAATCGAACCCCTTCTCTAACTGGAGCTTCGAGCTAATTGTACGCAAGTTGGGGTTAGGCTGTACGATGAGAGTTGGTGCTTGACTCTTTAGGTAGTTTTGGGCGGCGGATCGCGTAGAGCTTTTTCTTTTTACATTGTTGGAGGGTGTCCTGTCTGTCGTGCTAGGCTTTATTAGCTTCTTCTAACTATGTATGGACTTTTTAAATGTCTTTGGGGCTATCTGGATCTAATGAAATTTGGTACATAACTAGTAACAAATCCATTGGTAAATATTCAAGCCAGAGGACAAAATAATCATAAATTTTACTATTTATAGAAGAAAATTTTGGAAGATTTACGAAAATCCAATGTTGTAAGTTAAAAAACAGATAAAAACATAACATTGAATGAGTAGATTTTATCTAGATAGTTATATCCAAAAGGAACCACTCGTCTATATCACTTTAAACGTATAAATAACATGCCTTCGCACCTTTTGAGCATTATATATTTTGAAGATAAAAAAAATGGAGAAACTTCGTGAAGCTTGCTCTGAAGCTGGTGTGTCTGTGGTAGTGGTGGTTGATTATGGCCGCCGCGTTGACTATGCTATTGAAACTAACGATACGATCTCGAATGGAACTATCCTTGTCCAGCCTATTCCTGACTGTTGTTTGCGTAAGTAATTCTATGTATGTTTACTGTTTCTGTGTAGTTGGTTCCACCTTCGAACCAAATGTAGATCCCACCGTCTATGGTAATGCATTTATATGTGATGTGGACAGTTGTCCAATTATCTTGGTGTCTTTGCTTTTCCATATATGCTAATATGTAAGAGTAGTTGACATGAATAATATAATTGCTCTCTCTCTTATTGTGATGTGCTAGTAGTAACACTGTATGTGTGTGTGTCCAATTGAATCAAATCAGAGCACTAAAAAAATTTAATAGGAGAATTCAAATTTAGTTAATCAAATTAGATATTAAAAATGAAAATTTATGAATTCAATTTAATATTCTAAAATTTGAAAATGCGTCCAGTAATATTAATTTTTTTTCTTTGAAACAAACAGAACATAAACTACAACAAGGGACAACAAAAATTTTGCCAGAAACGATCCTCAAGAGAGGACAAGGCCAAGGAAGTTAGGCTATGGGCTGCACCATTCATAACCTGGAAATAACACTATATTTAACAATCCCAACTTTCTCACCATAAGGCTTTAACATTCAAAGATAAACACAACCAACATCTCTGAAACCTGAACCAGCATCCAAAAACCATACCAATAGCATTACAGGAATCAGGACTCACAAGCTAGACAGAGCAACCCAACCTCCTAGCTAGCAGCCAATGCAAGGCCAAGCAACTCCCCAGCATCAATAGAGAAAGAGCCCCTGCAAAGATTTGGAAGAAGCAGCCACCACCCAACCTGCAGAGTCTCTATAACAGCGCCTAAGCCAAAGCAACCAAACTCAGGACGAACAAGCCACATCGGTGTTCAATTTCAACCAGCCAGGAGGAGGGAAGGCACCCCAAACCGATTGCTTCACAGTGGAAGCCCTACAACCAGACTTAACAGCTGATCTGGAAACTTGGAAACTCCTTCAAAGACCCAAGAACCCAAACAATCAAGCCCTCAGCTAGCCTAACAGAACCCGAATGAACAAAAGCATTTCATATTCAACCAGATGCACCATAAAATGAAGCAAACAATATCCAAAACCTCCCCACCCAGAAAATTAGCCAACCCTCTCACAATATTATAACAAGACAACCTTTTAAATATAAGAATAAGACTCCAGAACGAGGTTCTAGCCCACACCTCCCTAACCTCCTTACATCACCAGACTGCATGAGCATCGGTTTCAAACTTCAAACCACACCTTGACAGCAGCAAACATTCACTACTTTCCTATGAAAAGATTAAAAAGAGGAAGGAAATAGCTTTGTTACAAATCCTCCAAACAAAAATTTCAACTTTGGGAAGGATATTTAAATTCCACAACCTAGTCCACCACCTTTGATCCGCAGAAGAATTAGAATAAGCCTCCCTAACTGTGTCATCCATAGCAACCCAATATCCATTCTTAACCGTATAACAACCCTTCTTGTCAAAGTGCCAAATAATAAATCCCTACTACTGATCACACCCAAGGAATGGAGAGGATTACAATCTCTATCCAAACTAAGAAAAAACTGATCCACCTTGCACACATCCCAACCAGAACACTCTTCTTTTAAAAATTCTACAGCCCGCAAATCTATCTCCACTAGTATTTATTGAAACTGTTTTCTAAAAGTAAAAATTAATAACAATTCGTTTGACCAAAACTGATATGAATTATCCTCCTTATCGTCTCCCTTTCTCCTCTACTCAGAGTAAGATGATAATATCACACTTTTCTTTATGTAAATATTGTGTATGCTTCATCAATAATTAGTTTGGTGTCAAACAAAACGGATTGACAAGACAGAGAGACACCATTAATCATTATCTTTTTTTTTAACAAGTGTTTTCGTTCTTCCATGCAACCAAACTCGGAGACTTTGCCGACTACATTTTGCGTCATTATATCTTCTTCCACCAACAATGAATTAAAACAGAGGATACACAATCTTGTCCTATCTAAACATCGTCGACTCCAAGGCCAAGGGGCGTGAAGTATGCTGAGTGACTGTCAAGAAAGGGGCATCTCGATGACCGAGGCATGATTGTCTCGACTACCAAGGCAAGGTTGTCTCAGCAACACATGTGTCATCTCGCCGTGACAGGGTTTGTCTCAACAAGACAGGGGCTGGTTCGACCCTGCATCAGCTATCTTAATGAGACAACCTTTGTCTTGGCGAGGTCTCATCTCGACAAGCCTGTCTCGCTGTGACTGAACTGGCTCATTGAAACTGTTGTTGTTGTCTCGTCGATCGAAATTATCTCGATGAGGCTGCCGATACAGCGTCTGCCTCAATGAGACGATTGTCTTGACCTGTCCCGTCGAGACAGGTGACATGTTGAGACAAGTGGTATATGCATAGTAGCAACTAACATTTATAATTCTTCCCAACATTCATATGTTATTCGAAAATCCTCGACAATTTCACAAATCAAAGGTAAATGTACAAACGGGCTATGTGTTTCTCAAATTGACAAATAATTAAAAAAAAAATGCAATTTCAAAACACCTTATTACATTACAAATGTTGTAGACCGTAGACAGTCGGTGGTATGTGCATTATTGAATTTTGTACAATATTAAAAAAGTGGTTACGATAAAAACCAAACTGATACTTTTTTCAAACAGAAAAGGGAAAAAAAAATCAATCACAGAAAGAAGATCCAAAAAAATCACTTGTCCGCCCTCATAAGTTCTCGAGCTAAAGAAAGTCCAACTGGATATGACCTGCATATCTTTGTCTTCATGATCGGGACTTTTTCACTAAGGTGGTCAGCAAGATCACTATTTTTTGTGCTTATCATTGATTTCTCAATCACTTCTGACTCCTTAGTTTCGGCCAAGAATGAAGACCCCTAAAATATTATTATGGACCAGTCATAGAGAAATAGAAATCAAGAATTATAGTGAAGAATATGGAAAAAATCTATGTACCTTCAATGATTATCATCATACGTCAATGATGAATGGTCTTGTAGCTAGCACCTGACCTCCTTGCCAAAGTGCAAAAAGTCTTTTTAATTAGCTAACGCTATTTAAAACAGGAAATAACAAAACTATGGACCATCTAAATCAGGGTTACATATGATCAGAGAGAATTGGAAAAATCTCCTCAGGTTCACTCATTACACAATTTAAAACAAGGCATGGATAAATCATATAACCTGAAATGGTTTAGTATTTAGAGCATCTTTAAAGCCTCCAGCAACTTGGCACAGATACAAGAGACCTGAGTTAGCACATCCTGTATGATATTCAAGGAAAAGAGAAAAACATCAACACTACAAAAACTGTAAGTGATTGCTTAGGGCAGTAGGCATCATCTCGGCAAAGTATTGAGCATATAACCTGTTTACCCTCAAGAAGCTCCAGTGCTTGTCTTTCTGTTTAAATAATTGACAGATAAATTATAAGCACGGGTAATTTTGTGAGCTTATATCCAAACATTGTACAACAGAGGTAAATGAAAGGTACAATACAAAGCACTGCAACTCACCATCCCAAGATACCATTTGAATAAATCGTGTCTAAGTCTAACCCAATTTGAGAAAGGTTGGACTTCATCTCATTTACCGGCAAGCAATAAACCATAGCGAGCAAATATTAATCCTCTTGTTTTAATTGATTGCAGTCTGTAGTACAGACTAACACATAGCACTGCATTTCATACAATAAGTAGCCAAATATTATGCGTGGTATAATCTCGTTAAAATTAAATAGTTATATGAAAGAAGAATCTCTGAATATCTTGCATTACTTTTACATCCACCACTTTTAACTATACTCTGACGCTTTCTAACTCACCTTCTGATCATAATTAATGGAAGTCTTCCTTTGACATATTTATATTACTAAATTAAGAGTTGATAAGCTAAATGCTTAATTAGAAGCGAGGAAGAAAAATAATTTGTGCAAACAAGACTCAGAGCTTTCATATCTGACAGAATCTAGAGAATGGGTCTTGTAAATAAAGCAATAAGAGCTGATTGGTTCATTTCACCTTTTATATCTCATCATATTTCTTCACTTACCATCATTTCTGGTGTGTGTTGAAGGGTGTGGGGAGGCTAGGGCTTGTTTTGATAATATGTATACAAAATTTAATTATAATAAGCTATTCCATATAACAGCATGGCATAATTTGTCAAGGAAAAGTGAAATCTAGTTTCTATATTGGTTTATGAGATCTGCTATCTTGAATAGACAGCATCTACTGTCTTATATAACTCAAAAGGAGAATTAGGGTATGTACATCATTCGCAATGTGCTTAGATGTTTCCATCTGCTCCTCCAGCTTCCAATCCAACTTTTCCAGCCTCTTTGACAGATGTCTCTTTGTTGACTGCACAAATAAAATGTGTAAGGAAAAAGATTTAGAAGTAGAAGAAGCACAATTACATAAAAAACCAACTATTTCTACTTATAGCTAATGCTTCAGATACATTCTCTAACTGCTTTGACACGGTTGCAACAGCATTTGCCATGTTATGCTTCGTTACGAACATACATCTGAACATGACCATCCCTGCAAGGAAATTAGTAGTGTAAATATACCGGTAAATCAATAAAACCACAAGCTTACTACTGCAACACGAGGAAGACAATTTTTGGCTAATGCTTAGGCTCTGAGTCACAAGTAAAAGAGCTAACCTTCCACCACATGTAACAATATCCCATTGCTCCAAGGGCTGCAGCTGGCATTAAATAAGATGCATACCCCCCTACGCACAAGAAATAGTGTGAGGCCTGTATGTGTATCATAACCCCTCATTTTAAACAACACAAATATCAAATATTTCATAACAAAATTTATTTATGTTATAATAGTTAAACATACAAATATAGGTGGTTTCAATGTTCATTTAAAAAAATATATATAGAGAGGGTTTCATTCCAGCATATTGCTGGCGATTTTCTAAACTAAGAGTTAGAAAATTTGTATTTTATAATCTAAATGAAAAATTGAAAATCTATAGACAACTTTCTCTGTAAATAGACAATCATGATAAACAAGAACATTTTTGCTTCGGTCATTGCTTAAAAAATTGTGCATACGAATCTTGAATTTTTTTTTTCCTCTTTCGATCAAAAAAGGAATCTTGATAGATATTAGTATTCATCGTCCGTTCAATTGACTGAATTCTTTTTTTTTGCCCCCTTCATATAGAGTTCGGAATTCCAACTTTATAAATTACCTTATCTAATTATTTCTAAGCGATTTGATGTACATACCACTAGAAGAAGAACCCCCATTGTAGATAGTTACAGGACGGGAGAAGGTTAACTCTTTGATCTCTTGTGACAATTGTCGAATCTGAAAGATAAATGCAGCAAAAGTGACAAACATAAACACATCCCTTCATAAAAAACAAAGACGATTTTCAACAAATAGACTACCCTTCATTCTACAATCATAAGTTAAAATTAACATTCTATCTTGTTCAATTTTACGGGTTTTTGCATACCAATCATGATTTCCTTTTCAAATTAAAGTGTTTTCACTACCCGATAATGCTCCAATTAACTGACCAATTACAAAATTTACACACAACACTCTAAAACTTAAGCACAAAATCTAACTTCTTCTCCACAACTTAAGCAAAAAGATCGATTTTTTTTCTATGAAAATGCTGTTTTTATTGATGAAAGAGTATAAACAAAGAAACAAAGAATTCGGTATACCTGAGCAGCAAGAAACGAACTATCGTACTTAAACGGTGAGATCTCAACTTCTTCAACGCCTTTAAGCAGTTCCTGAAGCTGTGATATGAGCTCAGACAATCTTCACTCCTCAAAACAATCGAACTAGTAAAACCTAAATTATTGGACCACAAAATTTTACAGCTAAAAAACATAATAAATAACAAATAAACAAACATATATAAATAAAACTACACATATAAGAGGAACAACTACACATAGCTGAATTAAACTAACGTAACAGCTTTTAACTAAGACTGTGAAATTCAAGGAAAATTAAATAAATTGTTATACAAAAAACAATCATATAGTGAGAAATCAAAGAGATTGAAGAGAGAAAAAAGAAGCAATTAAAACGATAAAACTTTTACAGTAATCCGATAAAGCAGTAAATAGAGGAGGATCAAAGAGACCTGCGCCAAGAAGGATGAGAACTTTGGAGGTCGAAACACCAGCCTGCAACGCCATCGTTTTGCGGCGGAGGTTGAATCGTCGTCGTCTTCTTCCTCTTCCTCCTTTTTGGCACCAGAACCAGACCTTTTTAAGACTCGCAACATAAACAGGAAATAAAAAACATATAAGTAATGTCCTTAATACCCCTTCCTATAGTAAATCTGTAAAGGCACGTGTAAAAAATTTAAAATATAAATTATATTGTTCGTCGTCACTTAATTGAGTGGTAGTTTTTTCCCTCGCATTTTTAAGGGTTAATTACACTAATACCCTTTATTTTGATATTTTTGCACAAGCTGACAACTTTACCTTTTATTGCACAAATTTCCCCTAAAAAATATTGACTAAACCGTTGACTAACAATAAAGTTAACATTTTTTACGGAAAGACCATTCTACCCTTAACGTGACTGTTAAAAAATGTTAACGTGATACGAGACAGATTTCTAGATTTTCATGGGTTCTACTAACTTTAATGAAATGTTTATTTACATACCCTTAAATAATTTGTAATTACCTTTACAAAATTTTAAATCTTGACCGTTGGATTGAAATGTATAAAATCTGATTATTGAATTATTTACCCTTAATAATTATATAAAATTATATATAAAAAATAAAAAGAATTTTAGATTTTTTTTTTCTAATCACAAACCCAGACCATCATCATCATCTTAAACATTTCTCTGTTCAAACTTGTGTCTTAGCGGATTTTATTATTATTATTATTTTTTTACTTTAAATCAAATATTACAATTTGGAAGGTTAACAAATGAAATGTCGAAACTTATGAATGTTAGTTATTTAGGTAGATTAGAAATCTCAATGAAGTCGGTGGAAGCTAGACACAAGTTTAATTGAATAGATTTATTTTTTAGTTTTCTTGTTCAGTTTGAAGATTTATTTTTTCTAATATGTTTCAGTTAACCTTGTAATGATTTATTCATCTAGATTTGTTTGGAAGAAGAAGAAGAAAAAAAATCTGAAAAATTTGAAGAAAAAAAAATCAATTCTTTGGTTGATGATGAAAAAAAATCTGGATTTGTTTGGTGGAAGAAGAAGAAGAAGAAGGAAGAAGAAGAAGAAAAATCTGGGGAAATTTGAAGAAGAAGAAGAAGTAGAAGAAACAAATTTAAAAAAATTTGAAGGAAAAAAGTAATTCTTTGGTTGGTGGAAGAAGAATAAGAGGAAGAATAAGAGGAAGAAGGAGGAGGAGGAGGAGGAGGAGGAAGAATAAGAGGAAGGAGGAGGAGGAGGAGGAGGAGGAGGAGGAGGAGGAGGAGGAGGAGGAGGAATAAGAGGAAGGAGGAGGAGGAGGAGGAGGAGGAGGAGGAGGAGGAATAAGAGGAAGAAGGAGGAGGAGGAGGAGGAGGAGGAAGAATAAGAGGAAGGAGGAGGAGGAGGAGGAGGAGGAGGAGGAGGAGGAGGAGGAGAATAAGAGGAAGAAGAGGAGGAGGACTGGAAAAATTTGAAGGAAATTTGAAGAAGAAGAAATCCAAAAGAAGAAGAAAATTTTGAAAAAAATTGAAGGAAATTTAAAGAAGAAAAAGAAATCCATATACAAAGTTATGGTTTAAGGAGGAGGAGGATGAGGAGGAGGAGAAGGAAAATTGAAGGAAATTTGAAGAAGAAGAAGAAATCCATATACAAAGCTATGGTTTGAGGAGGAGGAAGGAAATTTGAAGAAGAAGAAGAAATCCATATACAAAGCCAGGAGAAGAAGAAATCCATATACAAAGCTAGGAGGAGGAGGAGGAGGAGGAGGAGGAGGAGGAAAATTGAAGGAAATTTGAAGAAGAAGAAGAAGAAATTCATATACAAAGCTATGGTTATCCATATACAAAGCTATGGTTTGAGGAGGAGGAGGAGGAGGAAAATTGAAGGAAATTTGAAGAAGAAGAAGAAGAAATCCATATACAAAGCTATGGTTATCCATATACAAAGCTATGGTTTGAGGAGGAGGAGCAGGAGCAGGAGCAAGAGGAGGAAAATTGAAAGAAATTTGAAGAAGAAGAAGAAATTCATATACAAAGCTATGGTTTGAGGAGGAGGAATACAAAGCTATGGTTTGAAGAGGAGGAGGAGGAGGAGGACCGGAAAAATTTGAAGGAAATTTGAAGCTATGATTTGTGGGTATGTGTGGAATTAAGAGTTTGAGAAGAGTACTAGATGTTTTCATGGATATGATTGGTTTCAGATAGTTTAGCTTGACTATTGTTAATGGTGTGCAAAATTTTTTTTTTTTTTTCTGACTGTATTAAATGCAAGGAGGAGGAGGAGGATGAGGAAAATTGAAGGAAATTGAAGGAGGATGAGGAAAATTGAAGGAAATTTGAAGGAGGAGGAGGAGGAGAAGGAGGAAAATTGAAGGAAATTTGAAGAAGAAGAAGAAGAAATCCATATACAAAGCTATGGTTATCCGTATACAAAGCTATGGTTTGAGGAGGAGGAGGAGGAGAAGGAGGAAAATTGAAGGAAACAGAAGAAATCCACTACAAAGCTATGTTTGAGGAGAGGAATACAAGTTATGGTTTGAGGAGGAGGAGGAGGAGGATGAAGAGGAGGAAAATTGAAGGAAATTTGAAGAAGAAGAAGAAATCCATATACAAAGCTATGGTTTGAGGAGGAGGAGGAGGACCGGAAAAATTTGAAGGAAATTTGAAGCTATGGTTTGTGGGTATGTATGGAATAAGAGTTTGAGAAGAGTATAGATGTTTTCATAGATATGATTGGTTTCAGATAGTTTAGCTTGACTATTGTCAATGGTGTGCAAAAATCTTTTTTTTTTTTTTTTTCTAACTGTATTAAATGCAATAGTCCACTATTCCATTTTTTAATTAATTTTCTTCCTAAATTAACATGAACTGCAATTATTACTTAACTTTATTCGATTAGATTAAATGAACGAAGACAAAAGACAATTTTCGCCCTACTATAATACCATCCGTTAACTTTATGGTAGTCAAACGGTTTGGTCAATATTTTTCAGGAAGATTTGTAATAACGGTAAGTTGCCAAGCATATGTAAAACATATCAAAATAGAGGGGCATTAGGCAATTAACCATATTTTTAATATGGGTTCAGTTACAAATAAGCATAGGAGGTCCATCTCTCTTAGTAGTTGTTGATATTGTATATTTATAGTTTTAGTTTTGGTTAAAGAGATTACTAATTTATTAGAAACTGCCCAGAATAAATATTATAGAAATATTCTAGATATATATATATTAGAATATATATATATATACTATTATTTCTACTATAGAAATTTTTTTACTCATACATTATAATAAATATATAGTGGAACCTAATCACAGCGTTGAAGCGGGGAAGGTATAAAACCCAATTAAAAGTAGATGGTACACGACATGAAAATGTAACGCTTTAATTTTCCCAGTCATACTTAAGTTCCTCTCGTTAAGTGTGGTGAATCTTATTAAATTTGGAGTAAATAATATCTACTACCCCGAGGTTTGCTCAATTACAGGTGGAGTCAACTTTTAGGTTTATTGACAAAGACCTCCCCTCCCGTTAGTCAACTTTTGAATTTTTTGACAGAGACTTGCTCTGGTTAACTATTACATTTGACCAACTTTACTAAGGGTAAGGGAGGGGTTTGTCAATAAACGATAAAATTGATTTCGCTTGTAGTTGACAAAACTTCAGAGAAGATCGATGCAATTAACTCTTAAATTTATAAGGGCGATTATCAATTCAGTCCCTAACTTTTGAAAAATTATCAATTTTTTTAACCAGTTTCGTTTATTGGTATTATTGGACCCTAACTTTCTGGAAACATATCAATTTGGTCATTCTGTTAGTCAACCATTAGTCAAACTTAACTGTTTTAGGGGTATTTTTATCTTTCAACCTGTCCATAATTAAAAAATTTTAAGAAAAATTAAATGAAAATCTCCACCGTCCATCAAAATTGATTGACGGTGGAGATTATATCGAAATTTTTTTAAAAAGATAAAAATTGTAAAATTAATTTTTTTTTACTATTTAAAAAAAAAGTTTATTCTTGGTGGAAATCCAGATTAAATCTCCACCAAGAACAGCAAAAAAAAAAAAAAAAATTGAAGTTGAAGATCTGGGTTCGATTTGAACCCAATCCTAGTTTTCTAGGTTCAAATTTGAACCCAGAACTTGGGTTCGCCTTCGAACACAGATCTGGATTGGATCCAGATCTTCAACTTCAATTTTTTTTTATATTCTTGGTTGAGATCCAGATTGGATCTCCACTAAGAACATTAACTTTTTTTTAAAACAATAAAAAAAAATTAATTTTACAATTTTTTTAAAATTTCGATATAATCTCCACCGTCCATCAATTTTGATGGACGGTAGAGATTCATTTAAAAAATGTTTATTTTAAGGGCATTTAAAAATATTTTAAAATTTTTAATTAAAAATTAATCTAAAATGACCATACTACCCTTCTAATTATTAATATATTTTTTTAAAAATTTGAGGTTAAAATTATAATTTTGACTTATTTAAATGGAATCAATGGCAAACCAGTGTTTTTACTAATTCTGTGAGGTTGACTGTTAGAAAATTAGTCAAAGAGATCAAATTGATATATTTTCATAAAGTTTGGGTTTAAGAATACAATAAACAAAACCGATTTAAAAAATTGATAATTTTTTAAAAGTTAGGGATCAAATTGATAATCATTCAATTTATAAATAATAAAAAAAAAAAATTGTAGTGTTAGTTTTGGCATTTCACCGAAAAAGAGAAAAAGTCAAAACTACGCCGTTACCAGTTGACACCTAACTTTTCCTCCCTCCCTCCCTCCACGAATCACCCACCACTACACGCCTCATCTCCTCTTCAAAAATCCCAATAAAACGATGCAAAACGGAGTTCTCAGACAATAATCAACATCCAATAACACCCCATAAAGAAAAAAAAAATGAGAACTCTGAAAAAGTCATCAACTTTTCTTCTTCAACTTCTTCTCATAGCTTCGTCTTCTCTTTGCATCGCAACTTCACATTCACAGACCCATTTTCGCTCAACAGACCAAGAATCCTTCACTTCCATTGTTATATCTCAAAAGGGTCTCGACTTCGTCAAAGACCTCCTCATAACCCAAGCAATCTCTTCGATCATCCCACTCCGGTTGCCCAAGATTGAAAAAACAGTCGAAATCCCAGTTATTGGAAATGTTCACATGTTCCTGTCCAACATCACGATTTATAGTATAAACGTTTTGTCGTCTTATGTCAATCCTGGAGAGTCCGGTGTTGCGATTGTCGCGTCCGGAGCTACTTGTAATCTGAGCATGAATTGGTCTTATAAGTATAGTACTTGGGTGTTAGTTCCAATTGAGATTTCTGATAAAGGAAGCGCTTCCGTTCAGGTATTTAGATTTGATGTAATATCTTGTTCACAAGTGGGATTTTTTTGATTTGATGTAA
>QUWJ01000664.1:0-11818 GCA_003430845.1 Xanthoceras sorbifolium | reverse complement strand
TGACCTAAGAACAAAGACGGCCATTCAAGTTCTTAAGTTTGTGAAATCTTTAAAGTGTTTTCCAAATATTTCAATTGCTATTGAATTTTATTAACTGTTCATGTTACTGTGCATCCGCTGAAAGAAGTTTTTCTAAACTTAAATTGTTAAAATCTTATTTGCGGTCAACTATGTCACAGGAGAGGTTGAATGATTGGCCATCTTATGTATCGAAAAGAAATGTGGATAAGTTGGATTTTCAACTATTATCGATGATTTTGCAACTCAAAATACTTCAAGATCCAAAGTCTTTATGATTGTTTCTACTTATTATGTTCTTGGTATATAAGAATTCTTAACTTGAATATGCAGAGGATGCAAGAGGAATGACAATGGTGCAGTCAATAATGCAAGATGGAATATTATTAGTTAGTAATTAGCAAAACACTTTTTGTCATATAATATGTTTATTTTGTTAAGTTAAGCTGTTTTTTATGACTTTATTTTTCTTTATCCATCTTTTATAATGACTACTTGTAATTTTAATAAAATTGAAGGCGTGATGGCCTAACCCCCTTGGGTTCCTGCCATCAAAAAATATATACAGTAAAATTTTATATTTATTAGAATTTATCAAATTATATATTAGGGCCTCATTTTCCGTTGACGCCCGGGCCACTAAAACGTCAGGACCAGCCCTGCTTATAAACTCTCGTTAAATATATAATTATTGTTTATAAGATATCATGCAAAATTAGACTTCTGAAGAGCCGAGTTTCACTATTGGCATATATATATATATATATATATATATATATATATAATATATATATATATATGAAGAAATTGCGAACCATAGTTTGCAAGTTTATTTGCAGAAAAATGAGAAAAAAAATGCTTCGATGGGCAAGTCCAACTCATCTACAGAAATAATTGCACTTGAAAAAGTGATCAAAGAAAAGTGACAACGAACCAATAGAAAAACTTTGCTTTTTTTCCCCACATTCATCAATAAAATCGAACCCTAAAATCATCTCTTCTGTGCACTTAAAATTCTATGTCAATATCATTATGCTGCTACAACGACAAATGATAAGATTATCATTAGTGATTTAGTGGGTCACCATCCAACACCATCAACAACCATTTTCCTATACAATTTATAACACAAACTTTGTGTTAAAAGAATAATACATTTTTAATGGCTTAAGTTTGTATTTTATATGTATTATTTTTTCTGTCAGTTAAATTGAATATCATAGATGATTGTAATTGGTAACAACCTATTTTATCTACCAGATATTATAAATATGCGATTAAAAGTTATTTTCTATCTATCAAAATAAGCTCAAACCACTACGAAAATTACAACGATTGATTCATGTAGGAGTAATATTTTAGAGAAAGAAAATAAAATTTACCAAGAATTGAGGAGCGTCGCCTATGAATTGAAAACTATTTTTAATGTGGAACGAGTCTCACTCTTTTAAAAACCCTTAAAATAGAGAGATAAAGGAAAACCATTAATTCATGCTAGAACATGTCCCTATAAAAAGGAGGTCCCCAAGCTAAGAAAAATCATCACCAGCAAAAAAGAGGAGCTCTAATTATAAAAAGAAATGGCAAACACAATGAAGATGGCGACTCTGATTGCCGCAGCTGCTCTTTGCATGTCATCTCTCCTCAGCTTAGTATATGCTGGTGCTAATATCAATGGCTATATCACTGGCAAGGTGGTGTGCGACCCATGTGTCAATGGAGGAGAACCTATTAAATCAGCACAGATGATGGTCATTTGCTTTGATAAAAAAACAAACGCTGGCACATATGCTAGAAAGGGTATTACAAACGAGGTCGGAGTATACAAGATTGCAATGAAGCCAGGCATCGAGGCAGATTATTGCGAGGTTCGTTTGCACAAAAACAGCCCCCGGAAAGGCTGCAAGCGTATCATCCCTGGAATGGTTACCACCGTCAATTTTAATGAGAAGCCCGTTGGTCTAAGCAATAACAAGCCCGTATATGCTGCAGTTGGTGTTATTGGCTACAAGAAGAAACACAGCGTGTGCAAGTGAAATTTCTTATCATCAGATTATTTCTTTTCTATTTATTAATTAAACATATGCAATCGGCCTTCACTCTTGTGCATTTAATTTCTTTTATCAGGGCATTACTTTGTCATTTTTAATTATAGGGACTGTATAACAAGATTTTTTCACTTAATATAATAAAGTTCCTATACATATATATACCCCTTCTTAATTCTTCCTTCTTCTCTCACACAATTTAGTCAAGGCAATGTCAATATTTTTCTTAATTATAAGGCTACAAAAGAGAAAAAGAAAGATGATGCTTACAGTTATTGAGCATGCATAATTAAATTGGAATTAGAATGGTTTCTGCCAATTTCCAGATAATTAAACAAGAAAGATTAATGCTTTTTTTTTTTTTGACAAGGATAAACTTATGAAAACAAAAAAGCTTTTAGTATGAACCGTTAGATTCATCTAATGGCTGGAGTTAAGGTCCAATTTTTGTTAAAGTTTGGACATCCACTGGAGAGGACTCATTATTCGAATTCCTCGATTTAGTGGTTCATGTTTATTGTAGTCGTTATGTTCTAATTTTATAATAATAATCCATAACTACATATCTAACTACGTATCTTGAACTTGTACAAAAATAAATAAATAAATAAAAGTAATAAACTACATATCTTTCACAATATACCAAATGTTTCTTGCTCAAAACCGCAAAAGGAATGTCTATAAATTTAAGGTATATTGTAGAATTACTAATTTTTAACAAAAGGGTGAATCAAGGCTCTGTTTTTTTATTGAACATTTAAACAATACATACACATTTTCATATACATGATTGTAGGGATTTACAATGAAAAATAATAAAAGCTGATAGCCTAAACTTAAGGAGGATTAGTTGGCATTTGATGTTGTCAAATGAGCTGCAAAATTATAGGGATTGTTTCCATGCTCTGTGTGGTGGACTTCTTGATTTGCTTGATCTCTTTTAACATGCCCCCTCAAACTGGTGTGTGTTGAAGGAAAGACACCCAGTTTGTCCCAAAAAAGAAGAAGAAGTTTTGATGAGAGGCTTTGTAAAGATACCTGCCGGTTGAACGAAGGAAGGAATATATCGAGTAACAAGCTAGCTTGGTCCATGGCAACTTTCTCACGAACGAAATGATAGTCTAGTTCGATCTGCTTGGAACGAGTATGAAACATGGGATTGACAGACATATAGAGTGCATTCACATTGTCACAAAATAATTGGGGAGGTCGAGGAAGAGAAACACCGATGTCTCAAAGTAAAAACTTAGTCAAGTAAGCTCCATAGTTGTTGAAGCCATAGACCTGTACTCGGCTTCTGAACTGGATCGTGAAATGGTTGGTTTTTTCTTGGAACACCAGGAAATACAATTTCCCCCAAAAAATACACAAAAGCCAGTGGTACTTCTTCGAGGAAATGGGCTATTTTTGTACACGTTTTATGCCCCTATTTCCCATTATTTATGCAATATTTTCGAGTGAAATTAGTTGTTAATGTATTTTGTGAGCATTTTGTAAATTATCATCTCTATATAAGGAATTAAACTTAATGGAAGAATTTTGGAGCTAAAAGGATCAAAATTGGAGAATCGGAAGATTTGAGGTGTCAAGCTGTCATGTTTCAAGGGCCGCCAAATATTCTACAAGATGAACTGGGTTACAAGAAACATATTTCTAGAAAGTTGTAGATGTCTACTTTCCAAAAAAAATTTACGGTTTGTGATTTGGAGTTTTCTAGAGGCATTTATACTCGTTTTCCTAACAATGTGCAGTCAGCTGTCATGTTTCTAAAGCAATCCCTTCTTGTTAATTGCGACCAAGAACTGCGACCAACCTGATCGTAGTCCCTGATAGCAGATGTTATCAGATTTCTATACGAGAATAGCAGAAGGGGGGATCCCAAGCCACCAAGGAGACCATTCCCCCATCAAATCTCCTTTCCTACCATATACAAATTCTTCCACACATTGAAGCCCATTTTCCATTCATCGTAGATCAAGAAACCTTCAAAGAGAAGAAAAAAAGAAGATTGAGAAGCTTTTCGATGATCACTATGAATTCTTTTTTTCTTAACTATCTTTTTATTGTTTATTTTTTCATGATGTGTAACTAATCAATAATTAGAAAATCGATGTGAAGAGCAATAATTTGCTCATGTAAACGACTATTACATTTATTATATTCATTGATTCAGTATTATTTATTGTTTAATTGTTTATTGTTTATATCTCTATTGTTAATGAACTAGGATAATCGTTGTTACGTTCTAGTTCTGTAAATCTTGGCAATAAGATTACTAAGCTTAGATTTGAGCTTCAATGAGAGTGGAAGAACACGAACTTGAGTGAGAGGAACAACGGTGATTATTTAGAATTCTGAAAATATTCAGATTCTGTTTTTCCTAGTTTTCATTAATTCAATAACTAATCATAATTAGCTATTTATACTAATCATAATATCAAGAGTATGCAAGAGCACACATTTATAGCTGCTGGAAATATAAAACTGAGTCCTAACAAAATTTTCAGGCTAGCTGCCACATCATTTCTAGCTTGGCAATTTAGAATATCTTGATTGTAATTAATGATCAGCTGTCTTCTCTTCAGCTGACTTGATGGTCGACTTGTACACTGCAACTCAAGTGTATTTCATTGCACTATCATATAGATGACTCCTTCTACAAGAGTCAGCCGATATAGGTGCATGATCGGTCATTTATTATTATATATTTACGACCCTTGGATCATTTCTTTTGATTATATTTTTTAGTATTTTTGGTACGTTTGATGTATTTTGTGAGTATGTGCAGCTATTAGATGAGCCCCGTAAAATGCGAATACACGATGAGTCGAGGTAAAACCGGACAATTCGGAACATGTATTCTTGGTATAAGGCGCAGGAGCTTACCAAGGAAGCCTTGGTAGATTAAATTGAAGATTTGGGCGCCGCCTGTAAACAGTATTGTACACGTGAATAGTACATGATGAACAGTACCGTATGTGAGATAAGTACATATTTGTAACACTGATCAAAGAAGAAGGAAAGGTGATGGTTCAGCATATAAGAAAGGTGACATGCTGACAGATGATAATCAAGGAAATGCTACTACACATGCAGGTTCATTGCATCACTCTGGTATAGCTATGATCAGTTCCTTAACCACTCCAGATCAAGCTGATTACAATCATTATCGAATTACCTAGGTGGCAGCTTGATCATACAAAGATTTCAGTAGGTGGTTAAGTTTATCAGCTGTTAGTATCAGCTGACTTGGCAGTTAACTTGTTGTAAAGGTTGTTACGTTTCTGTTACTCTGTTTTGGGCATTCCTTTGTAATCTGTATGGTATATAATTGTGCTCATTGTAATCATTTATTAATTGAAGAAAATCACATAAATAAAGTGAGCACATCAGTGCTTATTCTCATCATCAATGGCCGTTCATATTATCGTCATTGTTGACAGTTTACAGAGTTCATCAAACATCTTTCATTGTGTTTGTCTTAGCTTAGTTTCTTGAATCTTTACATGGTATCAGAGCACTTGACTCACGTCCATAACTGATCGTCACGCTCTTGTTGTTTTGCTCTTCAAGCTCTCAAATCATGGATTCTCGAATCAACTCACCTGATTTCTCTTCCCTCGCAAAAACTCTCAACTCAAATCTTCCTATGAAACTTGATAAAACTAACTATATCTACTGGAAAACACAGGTCATGCCAGCTATTCGTGCACTTGATCTTGAAGATTACATATCTCCGTCTGTTTGTCTGCACCACCGAAGTTGATTGAAGTTCTCTCACATGATGAACAAGGAAGTTCAACAATCAAACATAAGATCAATCCAGCTTTTGCTGTTTGGAAGAAAGCTGATCAAATCCTGCTATGTTGGCTGCTTGGTACACTGAGTCCTAGTGTTCTAGGTCAGGTAACTCGTTGCATTACATCTCTAGAAATGTGGACTAAGCTTGAACGAGTTTATTCTCAACAATCCATGGCTAGAATATTGCAATTGAGACAACAACTTCAGTCTATTAAAAAAGGATCTGACTCTATTAGTGATTTTGTGTTGAAATTGAAAAACATTGGAGATGCTTTACTTGAAGCTGGAGAAGATGTGAGTGAGAGAGATCTTTTACTTGCTTTGATGAATGGAGTAAGCCATGAGTATGATAGTGTAGTTGTATTGATATCATCACAACAACACACTATGCCATTAGATGATGCTCAATTTTTGTTCCTTATGCATGAACAGAGGATTGAATCTCTTAATGTTCATGCACCTACTGCTCATTTTGCTTCCAATAATAATTCATATAACAATAGAAGCAATGCAAATCGAGGAGGAAATTCAGGTAACTACAGAGGTAATCGTCCTAGAGGCAGAGGGGGAAGGTTTTCAAGCAGAGGAGGAGGCAAGATTCATTGTCAGCTTTGTTCAAAACCTGGTCATGGAGCACTTCAGTGTTATAGACGTTTTGATCAGCAATTTCAAGGCCCTCCATCTGTTCCAAATCAGCAAGGTAATCAATCTGCACTTGTGACTCAACAAACTCAGAATATTGCATGTGATGCAGGGCAGATTTCTTATGGTTCTCAAGCAATCAATCAACCTTCTGTCAACAATCAGCAAACTGCATATTATGCTTCTCCAGAATCTGTGAATGATCAAGCATGGTATGTGGATAGTGGAGCCACAAACCATGTCACAGCTGATCTAAACAACCTCTCTCTCAAGCAGGAATATAGAGGTAATGATAAATTGGTTGTTGGTGATGGAAATCATTTACACATTTCCAATATAGGTCATTCAACAATACAAACTCATACTACACCTTATCATCAGCTACATCTGAAAAACATTTTACATGTTCCTTCCATTACAAAGAATTTGCTTAGTATTTCCAAACTAACTAAGGATAATAATGCCTTTGCTGAATTCCATGATAATGGTTGCATGGTTAAGGACAAGAGAACCAGGAGAATTCTTTTGCAAGGTCCTCTTAGACATGGTATATATCAGCTGGATCTGGCTGGAATGGGTGCTGTTGGGTATGCAACCACTGGTGCTGGTTCTTCTCGTGAAAGAAGTGCAAGTCTCCAAAATCAAATAAGCACAATGTGAATAATGTTCATGTTTCTGTTCAGAATATGTAATAATGAGAGTACTAGGTTATATTCTCAAGAGGCTACTGCCATGCCTAAGTACAATGTTTTACTTGCAGCTAAAACCAATGCTCTTATTTGGCATGCAAAGCTGGGTCATCCAGCTTCTCTTATTCTTCAAAAGATGTTGCACACATTGCATTTTCCTTATAATGTAAATGCACCTCACTTTTGTGACTCATGTAAGCTAGGAAAGTTGCACAAACTTCCATTCTCTCGGTCTGAAATCAAAGCTACTGCACCTTTAGAGATGATCTATAGTGATATTTGGGGTCCTGCACCCTTATTGTCTTTGGATGGCTATAGATATTATCATATTTATGGATGCTTTTATTAGGTTTACATGGATATATCCACTCAAGTTAAAATCTGAAGCTTTGTCTAAGTTCATTTGCTTCCAAAAGACAGCTGAATTGCAATTTGATAAGAAAATAAAAGTGTTTCAAACCGATATGGGTGGTGAATATCAATCATTTATGCCTTATCTTCAAAGCTTAGGGGTTCAATGCAGATTCTCATGCCCTTATACACACCAACAAAATGGAGTTCAGAGAGGAAACATAGACACATTATAGAGATGGCATTAACTTTGTTGGCTCATGCACATATGCCTCTCCAATATTGGTTTGAAGCTTGTACAACTGCAGTTTTTCTGATTAATAATTTACCAACTGCATTACTTCGGTTCTCTTCTCCATTTGAGCTGCTGCATCACAGAAAACCATGCTATCAGTTTCTCAAGTCTTTTGGCTGCTCATGCTTTCCATATCTTAGGGACTATTCTAAGCAGAAATTGAATTTTCATTCTAGTAAATGTGTCTTCATTGGCTACAGTTTGCAACACAAGGGGTATAGGTGTCTTCATTCTTCAGGAAAGATTTTATTTCTCGAAATGTTATCTTTAATGAG
Source organism: Xanthoceras sorbifolium (assembly GCA_003430845.1). Lineage (NCBI taxonomy): Eukaryota > Viridiplantae > Streptophyta > Magnoliopsida > Sapindales > Sapindaceae > Xanthoceras > Xanthoceras sorbifolium. The sequence goes on along the minus strand of QUWJ01000664.1, from coordinate 3,699 downwards.
CTGGAGTTCCCATATCAGGAGTTGTTTCCCATACAGCCAACACCACCAGCTGCTGTTTCTTCTTCTTGTAATCCTGTTAACTCTCTTATGCAAATGTTGTCTGGCTCTAATCAAGTTACAGGTACTGGTGTGTCATCAACCTCAGCCCCTTTATCTTGCAAGCCACGAAATGCTCCTTCATCCAATATTATCATTGATCTAAGAAGTTCTAGCATATCTCCTGCGGTTGCACAGAATTCACAGTTTGTTCCTACTGTTGCACAGAATTCTCAGCCTTCCCTTTCTATTGGCAATCTTGCAGCTGGTTCAATTGCTCTGCCCCAGCTATCTGTTCATGTTCCAGTCTCCACAGATCCTATGATCACTCGATCTCGGAGTGGTGTCTATAATCCAAAATCTTTTGTAGCTGCTGCAGCCTTACCTGGTTCATATATGGCATCAGCTGAACCTATTTCAGTCAAAGCAGCTATGCAAGATTCTAAGTGGGTGCACGCTATGCAAGCTGAGTTTCAAGCGTTGCAAAATAATCATACATGGCAACTTGTTCCCTATAGAGATGGTATGAATGTCGTTGGATGCAAGTGGATCTTCAAAACAAAATACAATCCAAATGGCACCATTCTCAAGCACAAAGCCAGACTTATAGCTAAGGGTTCAGTCAAACTGCTGGTCTAGATTTTCATGGCACTTTTAGCCCGGTAGTGAAAGCATCCACCATTAGGGTCATCTTGAGCTTGGCTGTCCATTTCTTGGGAAATACAACAAGTTGACATTAACAATGCCTTTCTCAATGGAGGACCTCCAAGAGCTGGTTTTCATGCATCAACCCGAAGGGTTTGAAGATCAATCCAAGCCTACTCATTTGTGCAAGCTTATCAAGGCATTGTATGGTTTTGAAACAAGCTCCACGAGCTTGGTTCCATAAGCTGAGAGTAGCTCTTCTTGCATGGGGGTTTTCAACTAACTCTACATCCGATGTTTTCTTTGTTCATCAACACCAAGGAGCTGCAACAATCTATCTCCTTGTCTACGTGGATGATATTCTTATAACCGGTTGGAGATTCTTTGGCTATCAAGCAGGTGATTGCTCAACTTAACCAAACGTTTGCCTTAAAGTTCTTGCCCTATAAAACTACTTTCTCGGGTTTGAGGCACATAGAGATCAATCTGGTTTGTTTTTAACTCAGTCTAAATAAGTTATTGATCTACTGAAACGAACAAACATGCTTGGTTCAAAACCATGTGACACCCCACTTGTTCTGGAAACTAAATTGAGCCTTCATGACGGTGAAATCTTTAGTGAGCCTACTGTCTATAGAAGTACAAATCGGGGCCTTACAGTACTTGACTTATACAAGGCCTGATATCTCCTATAATTGTGAACAAGTTAAGCCAATTTCTTGTGTCTCCAAAGCAAACACATTGGATGGCTTGTAAGAGAGTTCTAAGGTATCTTTGTGGGACAGTAAACAGAGGCTTATGGTTTCAAACCGAGCACACATCTGCAGCTTGAGGGCTACTCCGATGCAGATTGGGCAAGTAATGTTGATGATAGAAGATCCACAAGTGGTAGTTGTGTCTTCTTGGGAGGCAATCTCATCTCTTAGAGCTCCAAGAAATAAACAGTAGTTGCATGGAGCAGTGCTAAGGCTGAAATATAGATCAATGGCTCATCTTACTACTGAACTCTTGTGGCTCAAGTCACTCTTTCAAGAAACTGCACATCCCAATTCCAGCAACAACTGTCATATGGTGCGATAATCAAAGTACAAATGCTCTTGCAGTTAATCCAGTCTTTCACTCTCAGACAAAATACATTGATATTGACACTCACTTCATTCGTAAGAAGCTGCTGCAGGTTTATTGAGCCACGCTATGGTCCCAACCAAATTCTAAGTTGCTGACTTGCTCACTAAGGGACTGTCCCGAGCCAGGTTTTCTTTTCTCTCTTCCAAGCTGAATCTTGTTCATCACCTCATTCAGCTTGAGGGGGACTGTGAGAGAAGTACATATTTGTAACACTGATCAAAGAAGAAGGAAAGGTGATGGTTCAGCATATAAGAAAGGTGACATGCGGACAGATGATAATCAAGGAATGCTACTACCATGCAGGTTCATTGCATCACTCTGGTATAGCTTTGGTCAGTTCCTTAACCACTCCAGATCAAGCTGATCACAATCATTATCGGATTACCTAGGTGGCAGCTTGATCATACAAAGATTCCAGCAGGTGGTTAAGTTAGTTATCAGCTGTTAGTATCAGCTGACTTGGCAGTCAACTTGCTGTAAAGGTTGTTACGTTTCTGTTACTCTGTTTTACGTTTCTGTTACTCTGTTTTGGGCATTCCTTTGTAATCTGTATGGTATATAAATTGTGCTCATTGTAATCATTTATTAATTGAAGAAATCACATAAATAAAGTGAGCACATCAGTGCTTAGTCTCATCATCAATGGCAGTTCATATTATCGTCATTGTTGACAGTTTACAGAGTTCATCAAACATCTTTCATTGTGTTTGTCTTAGCTTAGTTTCTTGAATCTTTACACCGTACACGTGAACAGTGGAGCCGTATCGGTAGGCGTCTCCTGTGGCCCACATGGAACAGTGGTGAACAGTATCTATGAACAGTATCATATACGAGTGAACAGTAATCATGAACCAATACCCCTGACATCTTCTATAAATAGGCCCCATTTGTGAATCCAGAGGAAGAAAGAGAGAGGATCAAACAAAGAGTGTTCGTTCCACGCAGCCACTTTTCAAGGGTTCTAGAGCTTAATCTTCATCCATTCTTGCTTTTTCTTTGGTTTCTTCATAATGGGTTGTACCAATCTCTTAATCTCTTCTTGTTGTTTTATTAATTAGTATATTGAACTAATCTTCTAGTTAGGTGGTCAATGGACCAAGATTGAGATTTAATGGTGTAATTGACTAAAACATTTTTGTATATATATTTCAAGACTTGTTGCTAGACAATTTAATTCTATTAGTATATAATTCTTATTGTTTGCATTACGAAAGTGTTTGCATGAATTTTGATTTATTGTTAATAAGGAAATCATAATCTTTATGAGAAATCAATAGGTTGTAATTGAGTTTAGTAAAAGTCTAGCAATTAAAGTTAGGTTGATTAAGACATGAAAGTGCTAATTGACCTAAGAATTATCACTACATTGGGTGTTTGATTGCTTCACTCTATGACCAATAGGTGAAGTTGATTGAATTCAAATCATCAATGCATGAACTATAATTTGATGAGCTAATGTTAGGAAATATTTCAATCTTGAATATATGTTGAACTTCAATTAGTTGATTACACTACCAAGTCTTATGAGTGGTTCCATTTGATCACCTAATGCTTTCTCACATTGAATACATTTTCTAATAGATCATAGCTTTAATTAAGTTTAATTTCACCAACATCATTCTCAAAATCATTGATTTAAATTTCTGTCTTTATATTACATCCTTAGTTTAGTAGTAGTTACCACTACTTCCTTACGAATTCGACTCTGTACTCACGGAAATTATTACTTCGACACATCCTACACTTGGGATTTATTCCCACGCGTTTTGAGCGTGTCAGTGCAGCTGATCGAGAATGTCTCATGCATGGCAGACTTTGAATGTTCCTTGTGTCACACGTTTAGAAGCTGCAACATGTGAGAATGATATGGCTACAACATTGGCAGCTCGT
>QUWJ01000007.1:0-23320 GCA_003430845.1 Xanthoceras sorbifolium | reverse complement strand
TGGTGTTAGTTCGTGTAGCGTGGGAGCTCGTTATGAGGTTCCGTAGTGTCGAGCGACATTGGGTTCCTTGGTGTGTCGTGCGGCATGGGCTTTGTGTGGTCCATGTCTCTTGTTGGCAAATTTGGATCATGCAGAAGACTTCTCATGGTTTTGGGCTAAATCATGTAGTGTGATTGGGCCTTGGGCCTGTGTATGAGATGGTCCAACTCATGGGCTAGACTTTGCTTACCTCGATTTTGGGCCTGACAGATTTTGGCTATTACAAGCTTGCACTTAATTTTACCTCAATTAAGTTGCCTACGTATCCTCTAGGAGGAATCAAAGCTCACATAGTTCTCTTACATTTTATTTATCTGAGTGAGATCAATCATCACTCGTACCTTCGGTGGTCATTGTATCGTTGTTGTTGTCGAAAATGTCATTGTCGTCGAATGGTCCGTCCATTTCCTGCTGCCTATATGAAGCTTTGGTCCAGTCATCAACACATACCTAGATTTGAACTGAGTTTGGACTCATCAACGACCGTTTCTCGCCAAGAATGTTGCCGCTGGTGCTAAATTCTTGTTCCACAGTAACGGTTGAAACAGGGGTTCCAAAAAATTTATTTGGCAATGATGGCTAAAATTGGAAAGTTTGTCTGGTGATCCCTGCACCAGTGTTAAAGGTTAAAGTCATCGCTCACAAATTCGAATGCAGTGTTTAAGTAAACATCAATCTTTGAAGTAGAGGTTGATGAAGACGCACTCCACATTTTCTTTATTTGTTTAGAAAACATACTTGACCCTAACTTCCTTAATGTGGAGGGAACACTAAATTGAGAATTTCTAAATTCTGGTTGCTGGATATTAATGTTCAGCAAGGGACCGTATATAGAACGGTATTCATCATACAGTGCATAAAATAAATTCCTAACAATATTAAACAAACTAACAATTTCTATATCATTTATACCTAAGTATTGATAATAAACAGTATAGTATTCAAATAAATTATCTAATTTACACCTAGAGTCAAAACATAAAGTAATTACATAAATTATAGGAATCTCTCTATAATAATCTAACTATTTTAATTTCAGTGTTGTAATATATTCAGTTAAAGATTGCTCTTGTGCATACTCATTAAGTGCACTAATAATATTTATGGCTTCTATAAAAAATAAATGTGTGGTAAGATAATATATACCAGATAAATTATTAGTTGCATCATTAAAAACTTTTAATAATTCACAAATTTTGTACAAACATCTCAATACTGAGTATACAAATTAATACTACTAATATTTTATTGCATAAAACAAACTAATAATTTTCTATATTCATAACTTTCACGAAGCAATTTATAAGTAGAGTTGCAAGAAGTTGGAACATCACGAGAAAATTTAATTGAATGTTTTCCATGAGATTTGCAAAACCTAGTCCATTGTTTCATGGTACTAGGATGTTCCCATGAGATGTTTCCACACATCTTAAAACAGTAACAACAACTGTAACTATGCTTCTGTGGTAGATGAAATAAAATGGGAAAAAAGGAAAGTAAGGTTAACTCATTCCAATAATATATTGCACAACAGTGGGCTGAGAATATCCAAGCAGTGACATCAACTTATCGGATACCCAAGTCTTCAAACTATTTTCGCTGCACAAAAAACGTAATGAAATTTATAAAGTAAAAAGAAAATAATTTCATCCCGGTAATTAGTTAGAATCCAAAGAATGAGAAATAATCCTAGTCAATCATCTCTGACTAATTACTAAAGAATGAGAAATAATCCTAGCCATTTTCAAATACGAACCCAGAAATTTGGTTTTGAAAGAATCCAAATTTCTGGGTTTCGAACCCAAATTTCTAAGTTCGCTGAATTCTTTCAAACTCAGATTTCTAGGTTCTTTCATCACAAATTATGCTTTAAAGCGTAATTATGGGTTCGTTCACCATGATATTTATGCTTTAAAGCCTATATTGCACAAATTGCATGTCACCTAATTGTATATAAGATTTTTATTATTCATGTAAGACTACAGTACAAACAATACAACTTTATATGATTTTATTTTTTATATATAAAATTGTGAGAATGGAAGGATTTTCCATAATTTTTTTTTGAAGTGCTTGAGATACTGGAGGATACCAAGGTTAATTATTTTGAGGAATCCAGAAATCTGGGTTTTGGAGTGTTCGAATTTGAACAAGGGTGAAGATTGAAGAAGAAAAATTAAAATAAACCCAGATTCAGATCAGCAACAACATTCAATGAACAATTTTAAAATAAAATTTTTAATTAAAAAATAAAAATCAAATGAACTAACAGGACAAAGAGTGAAGATTGAACAAGTAATAAAGAAATCTGATTTGTGCCATGAGTTCAGTGTCTCAGAGAAAAGTTGTGTATTTATAGCATAAAATGACTTGTGAAGAGAAAAAAAATTAGATCCCAAGAATATTTGTCTTACTTTCAACCTCGTATCACCAATCTCTTTTTCATCAAATTTTCTTCAAATAATGTATCTATTTATAGCCACCAAGAAAAAAAGTTTGAATCTAAAATCACATAATCATAGTTGATAAACCATAACATAAATGCTTCTGAGTTTGCAACAGAGTTTGCTGTGCAAACTATCAGCTGTGCAATTGTGCTTCAACACTGGTGCTTGCTCTCATCTGCACGTGTTCCTCTCTTGGTCAAGCTGTTCTATGAAGTTCCTAGTCACTACCAAGTCAGCAATGCTTGCCAAGTCAGCAATGCTTCAACCAATAAGATTCATTAGTTTGTAACAGATTCTGGAAATCTGTTACAACTGATTTTCCCACCTCTTGTAACAAGTTGATGCAACTTGTATCAACATGATTCTCATGTGATCTGGCTGTATATATTGGTTGCTGTTTCCAGTAATAAAAATAAGAAGAAAAGAGAATCAATTTTACTCATGAAAGCTTTGCATTTCTTTTCTCTGTTTTCATTACTGTTCTTCTTTGTATTTTAGGTTACTCAGTTTCATGGTATCAGAGACCTAAGACTCACTGTCATGACTTCATCAAACAGTCACATTGCAGGAGCTTCAATGGCAACACCTCATGCTTCAATGGCAGCCGTTGTCACGCCTGGTTCTCAGAAAACTCAGGTTTCACTTCTCTCATCGAATCTGAACTTTAAGCTTCCTATTAAGCTAGATCACATCAACTATAATTACTGGAGAATGCAAGTGCTACCTGCAATCCGTGCGTTTGATCTGGAGGACTTTGTCCTTACTTGTAAGAAATGTCCAGAAAAATATATTCAATCTCAGCTAGAAGGATCGAATGAGTTTGAACAAACTATTAGTGAAGATTTTCTTTTATGGAAAAAAGTAGATCAATTGATTGTGTGTTGGCTCTTCTTTACTTTGAGTGAGTCAATTTTTGGACAAGTAACACATTGTACCACAGCCTATGAAGTTTGGAGCACCTTAGAAAATCTGTATTCTCAGCAATCAAAGGCACGGGTTTTGCAACTCAAGACTGAAATGAATTCAACAAAGAAGGGTGCTATGTCTATTAATGACTATATCTTGAAAATGAAGTGTCTAAGTGAATCATTGGCAGCTGCGGGACGACTTTTGGCTGCTGATGATGTTATTTCCAGCGTTTTAGGAGGTCTTGGACCTGAATATGACCCTGTTGTAGTCACCATCACTGCCAAGCAAGGTTTTATAAGTCTTCAAGAGGTCCAATATCTTCTCATGAGCTATGAAGGTCGCTTGGCTCAACACAATACTGCTGCTACCATTGATCTCACTAATGCCTCTGCTCACTACTCCTCTTCTCAACAGAATTATAATAACAGAGGAGGTAGATTTATCCAAACAACAACAGAGGTTGATTTCGTGGTAGAGGTCGCGGACGTTATGGAGGAAGAGGTGGACCTAGACTTTTTTGTCAATTATGTGGCAAAAGTGGTCATGTTGTTGCAACTTGTTACCATCGATTTGATCAAAATTTCCGAGGAATTAATCAACAACAGCAGCATTTTCAGCAGCAGCAAGGAGCACCTAATCAAGATGTTTTTCAGGCACATATGACTCAAGCTTATCAGCCTTTAGCTGGACAGTATCCGGTTCATTCTTACACTGATAATGGTGTGCATCCTAATGCTTTTGTTACTGCTCCAAGCACAGTCATGGACCCAGCCTGGTATGTTGATAGTGGTGCCACCAACCACATCACTTATGATTTGGGAAATATGTCCATAAAGTCTGACTACAAAGGTTTGGACTGTCTCACAGTAGGTAATGGTGCTCAAATTCCTATTGCTCATATCGGTGCTTCAGTTATAAACTCTCACACACACCCACAAGTGCCTCTTTTATTGAACAACATATTACATGTCCCTAGCATAACCAAAAACCTCTTGAGTATTTCTCAATTTACAAATGATAACCATGTAATTGTTGAGTTTGACTCCAATTTTTGCTGTGTTAAGGACAAGAATACGATGTAGGTTCTGTTGCGAGGAGGCCTTAAAAATGGTCTATATCATCTTGATTTCACTACTGCTGATCCTAAACTTCTTCACAAGCTGTCCTCTAGTCACGGTTTACATTCTTTGTGTTGTAATAAAACTTGTATAAGCACTGTTGGTGCTAATTCTGCTGATGCTAAGTCTGCTCACATGCTGTCTGCTATTGCTTCTCCTATGATGTCTTCTCGGTTTTCAATTTCTGCAACTCCTAATGTGCTGATTTCTCATTGTAAAGCACTTGTTAATACAATAAAATGTCTTGGTCATCTTAGTTGCTTCTTTTCGAATGTTGATAATAACTCTCTACGTGCATGGCATAATAAGCTCGGTCATCCTTCATTTAATTTTGTTAAACAAGTTCTTCGTAAAATTAGCTTGCCATGCTCTAGTGCTAAGTCGTTGGATTTTTGTGATGCATGTCAATGTGGAAAGCTCCACCAAATTCCTTTTCCTACCTCCCAATCAATCTATACGGCTCCTCTTGAGTTGATTTTCACCGATGTTTGGGGTCCTTCCCCGGTTTGTTCTAGTCAAGGCTATCATTACTATGTGCATTTTATTGATGCTTTTTCCCGTTTTACTTGGATTTATCCTTTATCGTCAAAGTCTCAATTAAAGATGTGTTCATTTTGTTTCAAAAATCTGTTGAGCTTCTTTTTAATTCCAAAATCAAAAGTGTTCAAAATGATTGGGGAGGAGAATTTCGACCCTTGGCTTCTTATCTCCAAGGTTTAGGAATTCATTTTAGACATCCTTGCCCATACACTCACCAACAAAATGGCTTACCCGAATAAAAACATCGCCACATTGTCGAAGTTGGTCTAACCCTTTTGTCTCAAGCTAAAATGCCTTTGTTCTATTGGTGGGAGGCTTTCCAAACTGCTGTGCATCTTATTAATCTCCTTCCTACTCCTACTCTATCAGATAGTTCTCCTTTTGAATGTCTTTTTCAAAAATCTCTTGATTACTTGTTGCTAAAACCGTTTGGTTGTGCTTGTGTGTACATGGACCAACCAGCTGGTTTTGAAGATACATCTAAGCCTGGTTTTGTGTGTAAGTTGGTCAAGTCACTTTACGGATTGAAACAAGTTCCAAGGGCTTGGTTCGAGAAGCTCAAGTTTTCTTTGTTGAAATGGGGTTTTGTCAATTCTAGAGCTGATAGTTCATTGTTATTTTCAAAGCACCTAATGTCATTCTCATTTTGTTAGTTTATGTAGACGATATTCTTGTTACTGGTAATAACGAGTTGTTGGTGCAGAAGTTAGTGGCAGATTTACATGCTACTTTCGCCTTAAAGGATCTTGGAGACTTGAATTTCTTCCTTGGTTTCGAAGCTTGCAGATCAGCTGCTGGACTTCTTCTCACTCATAGCAAGTATGCTCATGATTTGTTGAAGAAAACTAACATGCTGGATGCTCATGCCTGTCCCACACCTATGAGTGTTGGCACTAAATTGCACAAATCCGATGGTGATACTTATGCTAATCCTACTCTCTACCGTAGCACTGTTGGTGCCTTGCAATACTTAACTCTCACGCGGCCTGATCTCTCATTCGCTGTGAACAAACTCAGTCAATATCTTGCTTCTCCTACAGCTGCTCATTGGACTACCTGTAAACGGGTACTTCGTTATATAAAAGGAACCATAGATCATGGTCTCTTCTTTGCAGCTTCTTCGCATTCTGCTCAACTGGTTCTTGAAGGTTTCTCGGATGCTGATTGGGCTAGCAATATCGATGATCGAAAATCAACAGCGGCTGGTGTATTTTTCTTAGTGGGAGTCTAATTTCTTGGAGCTCTCGCAAGCAAAAAGTCGTAGCACGATCTAGTTGTGAAGCTGAATACCGCTCCCTTGCCCAAGCTACTGCGAAGTTGTGTGGGTGGAAGCTCTGTTAACTGAAATGGGTATCAAACTTCATCAATCTGCTGTTCTTTGGTGTGATAACACCGGGGCTGGAGCTTTAGCTCATAATCCGGTCTTTCACTCACGAACCAAACACATTGAGCTTGACTTGCACTTTGTACGGGACAAGATTGAAGCAAAGGACTGGACGTGCGATACATTCCGACTGAACATCAACCCGCTGATATATTAACCAAACCTATCACTATTGCACGATTCAATTTGCTAAGGGCAAACTCATCTTGGATAAATCCCAGATTCGTTTGAGGGGGGATGATAAACCATAGCATAAATGCTTCTGAGTTTGCAACAGAGTTTGCTGTGCAAACTATCAGCTGTGCAATTGTACTTCAACACTGGTGCTTGCTCTCATCTGCACGTGTTCCTCTCTTGGTCAAGCTGTTCTATGAAGTTCCTAGTCACTGCCAAGTCAGCAATGCTTCAACCAATAAGATTCATTAGTTTGTAACAGATTCTGGAAATCTGTTACAACTGATTTTCCCGCCTCTTGTAACAAGTTGATGCAACTTGTATCAACATGATTCTCATGTGATCTGGCTGTATATATATTGGTTGTTGTTTCCAGTAATAAAAATAAGAAGAAAAGAGAATCAATTTTACTCATGAAAGCTTTGCATTTCTTTTCTCTGTTTTCATTACTGTTCTTCTTTGTATTTTAGGTTACTCAGTTTTCAATAGTCCTACCACGATTTATTATTTTAATCACATTAAAATTCTATTTAAGTAAATCCTTATTTAATTATAACTATTATAATTAAATTTAATTAATATATTCCATTAATTTCACATGGAATTAAATGTGATATCTAGTTATTTAAATACTTTTAAATAAATATCATGTGTTTTATTCTTTCTCAAAACTCATTTTTCAATTCTTAATTTAAAAGGAATCTTTCTCCCAAGAAAACTTAGGACTCTTGTTTGCTCCCTTGAACCTAGTCATGGCCGCGGTTTCGGGACCGCCAGTTCTGATTCCCTCTGAAGGGGAACAAGAATCGGGACTGCAGGATCCCAGTCCCGGTTCCGAGAACCGAACCATGGTCTCCAATTTTTTTTAATTTTTTTTCAAAAAAAGGAACCGAACCGAAACCGGCGAAAATGCCGATTCCTAACAAGCGGTTCAGATTTTTTTTTTTTTTTGGGTTAATCACGGTCCTGATTCAAAATCGGCAGTTTGGTTCGAACCGTAGCCAACACTACTTGAACCCAACTCTTGAGCCTTTAATCCCATTTAGACCATCGACACAATTTTGTGGATATGTGGCGATCGAGCGGGCTATTTTAATTTAAGTTCCAATAGACTTGACCCAATTTCGATTAACTCTTAATGAATTGAACACAATCTATTAATTTTAGTTTATTACACTAAAAAACTAAACTTGCACTCTTGAATATAAAATAAATTATAATTAAATAATTAATATATTCAAACCAAACCATTAACAATTTTATGCAACGTGTATCCTCATGAAAAATAGCAATAACTGGAGGTGCCATTAAATGATCGTTTTTCCATTTCAATTATTTTGTTACTTATGACCATCTTTACATCTAATGGATAATTTGATTTATCTAGAAACCGTGATTTCATAATTCTTATTGAATACTCAACGTTGAAGTTTATTATCCAAGCCTCCATAAGACTCATAAGGTGGTGTTTACTCTTATTTATATAAGAGTCATGATGTCCATATTTATAAATAAATATATTTTCTCTATGATAAATATATGTTCTCTATGGCAAACTGTTGAGAAATAAACTTTTCTGAAATAGGCGTACTCATTGACAGTTTAAATATTAAAACCCATAACATAAGTTCATTATTTATTTCCTGATTAAAATAGAAACCTCAATTGCTATAATGTGAATTTATTATTCTATTAACGGTAAATAGAATTATATTGTTCGCGTGATCCAGTTCAATACATCACATGTACTATCCTTTTGTTCAAAGTCTCCACATTGGTAAATTCAGACTCATCACTCCCATTTGAAACAAAAAGTAACCTAAAATTTTATCAAGATAGGCTGCCCACCCTCTATCTTAAGTTGTGAATAAATTTTAGACTAAATAAAGAATTATGCCTACCGCATATAACAACTTTATGTGAATAATTATTTATTCACTTTTAGTCATGGATCGTTAGAATGTTTACCTTTAACATAAATAATCTTTCATTATAAATACTACATTATTTAGATATAACCATCTTCTTGTTCGTCACCAAGAATTACAAGTACCGGTTCGTCCAGCACAAAAATATTATTTATTACATAAATCAAACTTCAAGTGTATTCAATATTATTATTATTCCTGCTGCATTCATTCGTTTCGTTCTTAGATGTATGCTTCAAGGTATATATTCATTGATCAAGCTGTGCCGGCAACGCAAACCCATTGACCAACAAAGAGAGCATCACAGTTAATATTAGGGTTGACGGCGTAGAATAATTCAGTTGTCATCTTGAATTGTTTTGCAAGGTCATAGCATGTGTCTCCACTTGCTACTCCAACCACTGTATTGCATTGTGGGGCAGGCTTAGCCTTCAGAAAACCATCTGCTTTTTATTTTAAATCAATACAAATTAGAGACTAATCAAGTAAAAAAAAAAAAGAATAATATTGATACAAAAGAAGAAACCTAAACTTACCTCCGAGAGATCGGCTCTCGATAACGGAGATGATGAGAAGAAGAGAAATGATCAAAATGGAAGTTGCTTTGCTTCTGTTTGCACTAGCCATTACGAGACTCTTTATTTTTTTTCTTGTTTTATTCTTTTATTTCTTTGATAGTTTTTTATTTTCAATTACTCCTACTTATAGTAAACAACTTATGAATAGAACAAGAAAAAGAATCAAGTTTTTTCTTGTTTTATTTCTTAGTTCGATAGAATAAAAAATAATCATATTGTTCACAATCTCCTTGACTCTAAATATAAATGTAATATAATCATATGCACGGCTGATTAAAGCAGAGCAATTATTCAGTTATTATAATATATTCTTATTACTAAGAGTTCCCTTTTTTGTTTTCTTATTTTTCTTGTTAAATACAGAAGATTCTTTAAGACATTCTAATTGTCTTTAGGAACCCACTTGAATACTAAAAATTATTTTTTTATTTAATTTTACTGTATTATATTTCTGTGAATAAATATCAATCACAACTATTTAATATCACTCAACAATTATTAATTATTATTCAAAATTGTTAACCTCAAAAAGTGCGCGGAGCAAGTGGTTCAAGTTTGTAGTTAAGGTCAAGATCAACGGTCAAGTGTTGGGATGTCTTATAATCCCTTTTGTATATTAAGTCTTGCATAGGGGGATATACACATAGTTATAGCTATCACTTTCAGACATGGGTTACAACTTTTGAATCTCTCATTCTCAATCTCTCAAGGGTCCGTAGTGTATCCACAACTCTCTCTGTAAAATCTCACTTTTCAAATTTTATTTTAAATTATTATGAAGGGTGTATTTAAAATCTTTTGAAAATTTTTGAAGAATATGTGACGACGTAAAAGATATATTTTGAAAGTTGGCAATTAAAATGTAAATAGATAAAAGTTGAGGGATAAAATAAAACTTTTACAGTCCTATATCTATTCATCTTCTTCCTCGCGACAGCCACCATTTTTTTTCTCTCTCTCCCCGTTTTCTTCGTTTTTCCTTCACCTTTGACTTTGATTTCCAACCACGTCTGACCTCTGTTTCGATCGTTCTTGGTACCAATAGAAAGCTCTTACAACATAGAATCTATTGGTACCAACTTTGAAGATTTTCATGGCCGTTTGAGTCTCCGATTTGGTGGAGAAAGTTAGGGATTTTTTAATTCGAAAATCCTCCGATTCCGGACTATTCTAGCCATTTCCCACTCCGGCCACAGTTATAAACATTGACGAGGGAGACGAGGCGAACAAAACCTGACCATTTTTGGAGGTCGTCGGAAAGTTTTCAGAAAGTCGCCGCCGGCTGCCACGTACGGCGGGGGTAAGTTTTCTACCTCCTGAACTTAGAATTTGATTCCGAACACGTTTACGTATTCGTTTTAAGTGTAGGATATTATTTTGAGGTTAATTGTATTATATGGCCGCCGTATATAAATTAAATAATTATATTCTCGTGTAGATTTTACCGATCGGGATAATTAGGCTTGAAATCGAGGCCACTGCGAGTAATTGGTAGCTTACACGAGGTAGGGGTTTCAAACTTAAATTTTTAGAATATTTTCCCCATAAGTTTTGAATATAAATTGATTGTGAAAGTTTGAGGAAATCCTTATTTAAATTGTGGAATTGATTTGAGAAATAAATTGGAATGTATTGTGTGGAAAATATGATTTTTATGCAGGTTTTATATTTTGGAATTTTTATAAAAACAGCCGTTATGCTGCCGAAATTTTATTAAAAATGATGAGTTTACATATGGGATGCATGGTGGGTTTATTTAAATTGTTTGGTGATTTTGAAATGGTAACCGTTCTAGTCATTATATTATATTATATGTTATTATACGACTTTATGTCGGGGACTGCGCAGGGTATTTTCTGGTACGTACACCTTGTATATGAGGTTAGTACCAAGGTCACGGTGAGCCAAATGTTTTCATTTCAAGTATGAATGTTTTATTTAAAATGATAGGCCACCGACTATGACTAGTGGACGTGTTGATATTACTTTCTGAAAGAAAGTGTTACTGTTTACTTAAAATTTTGTGAACGTATTTAACCATGCAGGATTATCCCATGACTTTATAAAAATGATGTTTTCCATATACATTATCGGGGATTATACCCTACTGAGCTTTAGCTCACCCCTTTTTATTTTCTTTCCCCCCAGGGAGCGCCCAACGCGGATTAGAAGATCGTTAGTTGATGTGGGTGAAGGCTTATGAGATATAAGGATTAGATTTCTGATATTAGTGATTAAAATTATGTTATTTGAGATTTGTATTGATTAAAGGATTTGTACTTGTTATGGACTTATAAAAATGTTGAGATAACTCAGTTTATGAGTTATGTATGTTGATCTGCAAATCTTTTAGTTGTGGATGATTAGGACTTCAGGATTTATGCATGTTTCAGTATGATTATTATCTTGGAAATTGAATCCATAAATTCTAACGGGTGATCACATATCTGTGGGGTTATTTGGTGTTGACTTTTGAAATTTGGAAATATTTTTGTTTGTAAACAGATTTCCGTTTTGTTTGATACTTCGGAGTATCCGAAGAAATTAATTGTGGTTTTTATGAAATTTTAATAAAGTCAAGATTAGAAACTATTGATTTTATTTACAACTCTGCCACGGCCTAGGGCCCCGGTCGTGACACACACACACACACTCTCTCTCTCTCTCTCTGCGCCAACAAGCTTACTAAGTCACTGGAATCCACAGGACCTCAATACCTTTGCGCTTCGTTCCTTACAAAACAAGACTGTGAAGGATAATGCTACTACTTAACAACCTGAGTCTAAGATAGCAGAAACTGATATAATTTCAAGACTACCTGCTGATGATCCTGGCGATCTTATGCAGCATACTATAATCACTTCGAGCATGTTAGCAGCTGGTCAGCATTGTATCATACAACAATATGATCAGAGATTTAATGAGAGGCCCAAGAGATGCAATGTTAGCTCAGGAAGTTAGTTACATAAAGTGACAATATCAAGTTGTTAGAGTTTGTTAGATGAGCTGGAGTTAGTTAGTGATTATAGCACTACTTCCAGAAGAAGAGGCAATTTTTCTTGTTTTATGAATTAAACTCATGTACATTGTGTGATTAAAGCAATTCAATAAAGAACTGCCCTCTTCTTCATTTCATATTACTGGCTTCTCCAAGAAACTGATTGTTTCTTTCAAGCCTTTCATCGTACATACTAGTATTTCCATCAAACACTTTCCAGCTTTTGTTTGTCTTTTGATGGTATCAGAGCTACTGACTACCGTTAATGACAACCACTAACTCAGCTGATTATGGATCCATAAGAACTGGAGAAGGTTCTGGATTCACATCTTCAAGTATGGATTTCTCTCTCTTGCAAAAACAATATATTTCAACATTCCTATCAAACTTGATCAAAGCAACTACATTCATTGGAAGACTCAAGTGTTACCTGTAATATTTGCACTGGATCTAGAAGACTTCATTGATGGATCAAAGAAACCTCTAGAAAAGTTCGTTAAGGTTCATACTACAACTGACTCAGGTTAAGCTGTTGTGGAACAAAGAGTCAACTCTTCTTACTCAGTCTGGAAGAAGTTAGATCAGGTTCTTCTGTGTTGGCTCCTGTCCACTTTGAGTCCAAAAGTTATAGGTTAGGTAACAATACGTAAAACCTCTCTTGAATTCTGGAGCAAACTTGAAAATCTTTACTCTAAGCATTCTATGGCTAGGATCCTATCTCTTATACAACAATTGCAAAATGTTAGGACAGGATCAAGCTCTATAATTGACACACGTTAGGTCATAACTCGGAAGGCTTGTTGATGAATCAAGAAATTAAAGAATTAAGAAAAGCAACAAAGGTAATTATAGTGTAAAGATTCTATTTGCATATGTACATTAACACATTCGTTTTGAAAAGAGTTTTTAACAAAGGAAAAAAATTTTAAAACATATTTCAGCTGTTTTTATTTGATAAACATATTTTTTTTTCCCTTAAAAGTCATTCTCAAGTCCTAGGGATGTTGTGTCATATCAAACTAGGGAGAAAGAGGCTGCTTTGGTTGCTAAAGCTATTGGAAGCTCTCGGTAGTAGTCTCAATGGACTCAATCCTAACTCATATTGATCAGGAGACCATCCTACCTGACCATATCCTCATGTAGACTCTCAAACTTGCTTTCAATCGAGTGCTGACACAGAAAGACTCGTTGCAGCGGTGTGTCCATATGGCTCTCAATCATCTGAGATCGAATTTTGAGCTGCCACAGTAACTCATCTAACCACACCGGCATCTCTATTATTGAAGGTGCAATCTCAGTACGATGAATACCATGGGACTTAGTACCCCTTGCTGTAATCATTTATTGTAATGTCGTGTCCAACTTGGACACCCTCTGTCTAAACACCCTCAGTCCAACCAAAAGAGGTTGTAGTCTTTGGCCTTTTCATGTTGGCCAGAAGATCTATACCTCTTACCTGAACCAACTCATTGTTAGTTGACATGTAACACCCCCTGACCCAATCCACTCAGACCAAATAAGGGAGCGCTACCATATACTGAAATCTCTGCTTTACTTTTATAAAACCACAACTTAAAATTTTATTAAACCTTTTGAAAATAGTCCGAATAAATTTCTAAAAATTTTGTCAGAGTTTCCTCTGTTTTTCTAACTTTCCAAAATATGTTTTCAATAAAATCATAATATATCAAAATTCTACACTTCAATTTTATTTCAATCATTTTGCGCACCCTTCTAAATTCAGTGTGACTTATTCAATCATTTCTTCAAAATATATAATCAATATCAATTCTAAAATAATAAATCCCATATTTTCAATCAATATAATCATTTAGAGAATTATGGACAAAACCAAACGTTTACAATGTTTACAAACTTTTACTGTATATGCATGCTAATTAAAATATATATACTAAACACAAAATAGCTACCCAAATATACAGGAATGATGTGACTGTGGTCTCAGCTCCTGCAGTTTTAACTCTTCTCTGTCTTTAACTTCTTTGGAACCTTCTTTACCTACGCGTGAGAAACTCAACACGCTAAGCATATTGCTTAGTGGGTGTACACAAAACTGAATTTACAAATACTATAACAATTTATCAGAAATATAAATAACAAATAAATATTCAAATATGGGGCTCAAATCAAGTCAAATACTTTTAAATAACATATCAATTTCATAATTTCATTAATAAATAAATTCACTTTTCAAATTAAATCACGTTTCAATTCAAATCGCATTTCTATTTTTATATTGGGCTCCTGACATACGTAACATACAGTCGGGTTTCCCATCTCAAAATGAAATGGTACCCCTATATTCACAGTCGGTTTCCCATTTCAAAATGAAATGGTATCCGTATTTTCACAGTCGGTTTCCCATTTCAAAATGAAATGGTATCCGTATATTCACAGTCGGTTTCCCATTTCAAAATGAAATGGTATCCTATTTACACAGTCGGGTTTCCCACTTCAAAATGAAATGGTATCCCTATATCATCAGGAATCTCAAATGCAGTACTGCTAAGTGAACCCAATTGACATGTCAATCTCCTATATTCATATCTATGTTCATATATCAGAGCCATTACATAATATGATTTCTCAAATTCAATATCAACTCATATCTTTTCATTCAGATTCGATTTCAAAATTTCAATTTCACAATACAAATTTACAGATCATTTTTTTCCAAATCTCAACTTCCCTTTCTTCCCAAATCTTAATACTCTCTTCCATGGAGATACTTTTAAAAACACTTTTTCTCCGACTTCGTACTCTATATTCTTTCTTTTCAGATCTGCATCTGATTTATGTCGATCAGATGTAGCTTTCAGTCTTTCCCTAATAATCTTCACTTTCTTTTCAGTCTATCTAATCAAATCAGGCCCTACCAACCTGTCTTCACCCAACTCTGTCCAGTACAATGATGTCCTGCATTTCCTTCCATATAGTACTTCATACGGTGCCATATCTATGCTCGTCTGATAACTGTTGTAGTAAGCAAATTCAATCAATGAGAGATGATTAACCCAACTCCTTTCAAAATTAATTATGTAACTGCGAAGTATATCCTATAGCACCTGTATTACACGCTCTAATTGCTCATCTGTCTGTTGATGGAAAGCTATACTGAAGTTCAATCGAGTACCCAGAGCTTTCTGAAATTTCTTCCAGAATCTGGATGTAAACTTCGGATCTCTGTCTGAAATTATAGAAGCTGGCACACCAGCAATCAGACTATTTCTCTAATGTACAGCTCTGCTAATCTCTCCAGTGAATAATCTGTTCTGACAGGTAGGAAGTGTGCGGATTTACTCAGTCGATCCACTATGACCCAAATCGCATCCTGTTTACTTCGTGTAAGGGGTAATCCTGTGACAAAATTCATAGTAATCGGTCTCATTTCTATTCAGGTATGGATATCGGCTGTAGCAAACCTGATAGAACCTGGTGTTCCGCTATCACCTGCTGGCATGTCATATATCAAGTCACAAAGTTTACCACATCTTTCTTCATACCAGACCACCAGTACTGGTTTTTAGGTCTTTGTATATCTTTTATACTACCTGGATGCATTGAATAAGAACTATTGTGTGCTTTTGTTAGAATCACCCTTTTCAATTCATCATCATCTGGAATGCAAATCATGTCTTTGAAATCCAACATACCATCATCCCTGATTGCATAGTCATGTTCCTTCCCCTTTTGAACTTGTCTACAAATGATCAGAAGCTTTTCATCTTGTTTCTGCTTTTCCTGTATCTGCTGAATCAGGTTTGGCTTGAGTTTCAATTCAGCTACTATTGCATCATCTGGAGTCAATCTCAAATGAACATTCATAGCTTTCAATGCAAACAAAGCTTTCCTGCTCAGAGCGTCAACTACTACATTTGCTTTCCCTAGATGGTAGTCAATGACACAATTATAATCTTTAATTAACTCCATTCATCTTCTCTGTCTCAAATTGAGTTCTTTCTGAGTAGGCTGGTATTTGAGACTTTTATGATCTGTATAGATATAACATTTCTCTCCATACAAGTAATGCCTTCATATCTTCAATGCAAAGACTATGGCTGTAAGCTCCAGATCATGTGTCGGATAATTCTTTTCGTGAGTTTTCAACTGTTTGGAAGCATAAGCAACCACCTTTCCTTCCTGCATCAGTACACAACCCAAGCCATTATGTGAAGCATCACTATAAATCACAAAGTATTTACTAGCTACTGGTTGTACAAGGACTGGAGCCTCAACCAACATTGCCTTAAGTCTGTCAAAAGCTGTCTGGCACTTCTCACTCCACTCAAATTTAACATTCTTATGGAGTAGTTTAGTCAACGGATTTGCTATGGATAAAAATCCCTTCACAAATCGTCTATAATAACCGTTAAGCCTAGAACACTTCTGACTTCTGCAACATTCTTGGGAGGTTTCCATTCTATGATTGCTTCAATCTTCTTGGGATCTGCCTTTAGATCTTCTGCTGATACTATGTGTCCCAGAAATGAAATTTCGTTCAGTCAGAATTCACATTTACTCAACTTGGCATACAACTTCTTTTCTCTTAATTTTTGTAATACCATTCGAAGATGTCTGTCATGCTCCTCTACTAACTGAGAATATACCAGGATATCATCAATGAATACACAAATTGATCCAGATACGGATGGAAGGTACGATTCATCAGATACATAAAGGCTGCGGGTGCATTTGTCAGCCCAAACAACATCACTACAAATTTATAATGTTGTACCGTGTCCGAAAAACTGTTTTCGGAATATCAGAGTCTTTTACTCTCAACTGATGATTCTCTGATCTGAGATCTATCTTTGAGAAGACACTGGCTCTCTAAACTGATCAAACAAATCATCAATCTTAGGCAACAGATATTTATTCTTAATGGTAAGATTATTCAGTTGCCTGTAATCGATACACAATCTCATCGACCTATCTTTCTTCTTCACAAACAATACTGGTGCTCCCCACAGGGAAACACTAGGTCCTATGAATCTCCTATCTAGCAATTCTTACAATTGCATTTTTAATTCTTTCAATTCTGCAGGTGCCATTCTGTAAGGAGTAATTGACACTAGAGTGGTACCTGGTATCATATCAATCACAAATTCCACCTCTCTCTTCTGGGGTAAATCAGGAAGTTCCTCCGGAAACACATCTGGAAAATCACATTCGGTGGATATATTCTGAAGACTAAAATCAACCCTCCGTGAATCGACCACATGTGCTAAATCGGCTTCTCCCCCTTTCTAATCTGTTCCTAAGCAGTAGTGACTGAAATAACATTGGAGAGATAATCCCATCCTTTCACCCACCATTATCAATTCTATAACATCCACTGTTCTAAGTGTCATTCACTTTAGACTATAGTTAATCACCACTAAGTGTCTGAACAACCAATTCATGCCCAAAATCACATCAAAGTCATGGAATGGTAGTTCCATCAAATCACCTAGCAAACTTATATCCCTAAAGTCTGATAGGACAATCTATGTCAATCCTATTCACGATCACATTGTGACCTAAGGGATTACTCATTACCACTTCATACTCAGTGGATTCAGCTTTTAAGTTTCTTTTTCTCAGCATAGTACTACAAATATATAAAGGTATAAATCCTGTATTTATCAATGCAATGACAGTAGTATCAAAAATAAAATCTATACCAGTTATCACAATTCGATGACCCAGCAGGAGCTGATCTCTCTGCCTGCCGAAACCCACAATTATTCTTTCTCTTACAGACACTTTTTCCATATATGATCATGAGAATAACATGCTCAACGCGTGGGAATAAATCTCAAGTGTAGGATGTGTCGAAGTAATAATATTTCCGTGAATACAGAGTCGAATCCACAAGGAAGTGGTGGAACTAATTCTAAAACTAGAGATTATACTAAAGCAGTAAAATAATCACGTTTGTTTGGGTTTTGTTTTATAAACTAAATTAAACTAAATTAACTAACTAAAACGATAAAATAAACGAGACGAATTAAATGGAAGATAATGCTAGGTGGTCACACGGTTCCAATTTCGAATAAGGAAATATATTGACTATTATGAAGCGTGTTATTAACATGATAAGACTAATTCAACTAAGGCCACACCACATTGTATTGCTCCCCGCAATGGTATGGTATGTGAATTTAATCAAATACACCTATTGGTCCTAAAGTGCAATTAATTGAAAACCGTCGTTAATCTAATACAAAGGTAATTAAACAATTTCTTATCAAACCTAACCTAGTATTGATTCTTGAGTCAATTAAGTTCTATTGCAATTTCAATGATTTCTCATATTAACATTACAATAAATATTAAATCAGTTCTCATCAAAGAGCATGCAATCTACTTTCGTAATCGCAAAACACCAGAATTGAACACAAAGTAATAATATAAAATACGCTCAAAATCAATATCATGTATTACAATAAATATCAAATCGGGTTCTCATCAAAGAGCATGCAATCTACTTTTGCAATCGCAAAACACAATAATTGAACACAAAGTAATAATATAAAATACGCTCAAAATCAATATCATGAAATAATATACAAAATATATTCATAATCAATAAAATCCAAATTCGTTCATGGTTCCAAAAACCACCTAACAACAAAACTAGCTACTCATATAATCGAAATAACAAGAAGATAGGAAAAGGGATGTGATACAGCCCATTCGGAGACGTGTAGAGTTGAAATCGGCTTTGGTCCGGCTGAGACTTCTCTTCCGCAAATCTTCGTCTTCTCTTGATGAACAATCGATGTAATTCGTAAAACTAATAATGTGTTGGTGTTTGGTGACGATGCTTTGTGATTTGGAGGGTAAGAGCTGTTGGAATGAACCCAGCTGAACTCTCTGTCTTGGATCCCCTTCCTCCCTCTTCCTTTTGATATCCCTTTAATTCACAATGGGGGGCTATTTATAGGAGATGGCAGGTTACTGTTCACGCGTATACGGTAATGTCATGGTTACTGTACACCGCACATAGTACTGTTCATAGGTACTAGTGCAAACAGCGGCGCCCACATTTGACTGTTGACTGCGCGCCCCGCGTTTAACTGTTCACGCCTCCATTTGCACTGTTCACGCCGCCATTTTGATTGTTGACTGCCCGCGCCCGCTATTTTTACTGTTTACGTATACAACACTGTTCACGTATACAGGCACTGTTTATCGTGTACTATTTACGTGTACGGTACTGTTAACAGCTGATTTTGCCTCGACTAATCGTTTATTCGCATTAATTCACGGGGCTCACCTAATAGCTGCATATACTCACAAAATACATCAAACGTACCAAAAATACTCAAAAATACAATCAAAAGAAACGATCTAAGGGTTGTAAATATATAACAATAAATGACCGATCGGAGATCCACATTTAAAACAAGCTCCAGTTACTCTCCAACATTCCCCAGGAAGTTTCTTTTTACAATGCTCACATGGTGCTGAGGCACAACTATCCTGTCTCCCTGAAGGCTCTGCTGCCCCTGTGTGCCTACTAGCTTCAGTCCCTATCTGACTGGGTCCTCATCCTTCTAGAAACAGTGGAAACTGCCTTTTTGATAGCATAGTAGAAACAGTTTGATTCTTCGCGAAATCTCTATAAAAATGGTCACAAGACCCACATTTGTTACAGGCCTCCAATCATTCTCCAGCATTTTCCCGGATGCCTTCTTATTACAATGTTTACACGGTGCTGGGGCTAGTCCCCTAGCTGTATTTCCCAGGGATACTAGCTACTGCTATGACTAACTGTCCATATCTAACTGTGGATAGGGGTCTCTGTTGCTATCTCTGACTATTAACCTGAGGTCCTTTGAATTTCTTACTTGTTAGCTGGCCCAAAATCTCCAATCCAGCCATCTTTGAACTTCTAGATTCAACGAAAGCTTCCCCAGCTACTCTAGTGGAACTACAGGTCTACTTCTGAATTCATCTTCAGAGGGTTCTATTTCTTTCTTCATTTATCATCTATAAAACAGAGAGGAATCTCCATATTAGAGTCACATCCTCCTATTTTTCTTTTCTACAATGCATGCATATACAAAATATTTTTCTCAGGTCTAGGAACGCCTAAACCATTGCTTTGATACCAAAAACTGTAACACCCCCTGACCCAATCCACTTAGACCAAATCAGGGAGCGCTGCCATATACTGAAATCTTTGCTTTACTTTTATAAAACCACAACTTAAAATTTTATTAACCTTAAATTAGTCCGAATAAATTTCTGAAAATTTTGCCAGAGTTCCCTTTGTTTTTCTAACTTTCCAAAACATGTTTTCAATAAAATCATAATATATCAAAATTCAATAATTCAATTTTATTTCAATCATTTTGCACACCCTTCCAAATTCAGTGTGACTTCTCCAATCATTTCTTCAAAATATATAATCAATATCAATTCTAAAATAATAAATCCTATATTTTCAATCAATATAATCATTTAGAGAAATATGGACAAAACCAAACGTTTACAATGTTTACAAACTTTTACTATATATGCATGCTAATTAAAAATATATACTAAACACAAAATAGCTACCCAAATATACAGGAATGATGTGACTGTGGTCTCAGCTCCTGCAGTTTCAACTCTTCTCAGTCTTTAACTTCTTTGGAACCTTCTTTACTTACGCATGAGAAACTCAACACGCTAAGCATATTGCTTAGTGGGTGTACACAAAACTGAATTTACAAATACTATAACAATTTATCAGAAATATAAATAACAAATAAATATTCAATATGAGGCTCAAATCAAGTCAAATACTTTTAAATAACATATCAATTTCATAATTTCACTAATAAATCTAAAATTCACTTTTCAAATTAAATCACGTTTCAATTCAAATCGCATTTCTATTTTTATATCGGGCTCCTGACATACATAACATAATTTTAGGACTGGATTACGGGTTTATACAGTCGGGTTTCCCATCTCAAAATGAAATGATATCCCTATATTCACAGTCGGTTTTCCATTCTAAAATGAAATGGTATCCGTATATTCACAGTCGGTTTCCCATTTCAAAATGAAATGGTATCCGTATTTACACAGTCGGGTTTCCCACTTCAAAATGAAATGGTATCCTTATATCATCAGGAATCTCAATGCAGTACTACTAAGTGAACCCAATTGATATGTCAATCTCCTATATCAATATCTATGTTCATATATATCAGAGCCATTACATAATATGATTTCCTCAAATTCAATATCAACTCATTTCTTTTCATTCAGATTCGATTTCAAAATTTCAATTTCACAATACAAATTTATAGATCATTTTTTTTTTATAAATAAATTCAACTTTCAATTAATCCAAATCGATATACATATTTACGAAATCCAAATTTCATCAATATTCATATAAATGAAATATACAAAATCATATTCAATTATATTTCTGAAGCCAATAATTGCATCAATCAATTCAAAATCGTATTCGAATATATTTCGAACATCCATATTAAATCAAAATGCCCCAACATCATTTTTTTTCTTATACATATTTCACAAAACAATATATTCCAAATTACTTTCAATTATATTTCACATCTCAATAATGAAATCATAACATATTAAAATTAATTCGTAATATTTTCACAATCAATATTTCGGATATAAACTATATTTTGAAAATACGTAATTCAAATCAATCCAAAATCAATTTCAAACTATAAATTCTAATCAATATAATTCAAATAATTCAAAATTAATAAAATTCGTCTATTCCGAAATATTTGGAAAAATTAAAACTTGTGTACACCGAACCTGGATTTTTCCTAAAACCTTCTCTTTCCTCTTTCCTCTTCCTTTCTTCCTTCTTTCGGTTGATAAAATCTACACGAGAATATAATTATTTAATTTTTATACGGTTACAATATCATAAAATTAACCTCAAAATAATATCCTACACTTTAAAATGAGTTCGTAGACGTATTCGGAGCCAAATTCTGAGTTCAGGAGGTCGGAAACTTACCTCCGCCGCAGGTGGCGGCCAGCGGCGATTTTCCGGCGACCTCCAAAAATGGTCGGGTTTTGTTCGCCTCGTCTCCCTCGTCAAAGTTTATAACGGTGGTCGGAGTTGAAAAAGGCTAGAATCGCCAGAATCGGAGGATTTCCGAACATGGAAAATCACTCAATTCCTCCACCAAATCGGAGACTCAAACGGCCACGAAAATCTTCAAAATTGGTATCAATAGATTCTATGTCGCAAGAGCTTTCTATTGGTACCAAGATCGACCGAAACGGAGGTCTGAGTTGGCCAGAATGTGAGGTCAAAATTGAGAAGAAAATGGAGGAAAATAGAGAGAGAGAAAATGAGAGATGCGGCCGGAGAAGAAAACTATATATAGGACTGTATAATTTCTGTTTTGTCCCTAACTCTTAGTAAACTATAATTTTAATTGATAACTTTTAGAATATATCTTTTAAGTCATCACAAATTCTTCAAAAGTTGTAAAAACATTTCAAATACGACCTTAGTAATAAATTAAAAATAAATTTTAAAAAGTTAGATTTTTCATTCTACCAATTTAAATCGCATACTTAACTGTTGCATACTTAATAATAATTAATAATAATACTTTTCATAATTACGATAAATTAGGGGCGTTACATGACATGTTCGTATCCCTGAGGAATTTTGTTTCTTATATGTTTCTCTTACAGGTGTTAAGCCTCTTAGTTACCCGCAAGTGTATGGGGTCAGCACAAGTAATATAATGTGAATCTAAGTATTGTTCTCACGAGGATGTATTAGGCATTGATTACTAAAATTAGCTAAGTTTACTTCTATCTAAATATTTGTAGTAAGGGTGATGAATTGCTAATAATAAACACTAAGTAACCTATGAAATTGAAAGGTAAACAGGTATAATCAAAGCAAAAGGAACTAGAGAATCCGATTTCACTAAGTAAAACCTAATGACCGAGATTACTATGTAAGGATGTCTAGATATTATCGGTTGATGATCATGCTAACTCTATTATCCAAAATCCTCTCTCGAGGCAAATCAGACCTATTCCCACATTCACTAATGTCCTATCTCTCGATATATATCCAAATGAATGTGAATGCAATACAAACAATAGCAAATTAAGGATCACATAGAATAAGTCAACATATCTTTATTTGACTCCTAAACTGTGGTGGCATTTTATCGAACACGT
>QUWJ01001430.1:0-10431 GCA_003430845.1 Xanthoceras sorbifolium | reverse complement strand
GCCCGCTTAATTCCAAAGCGCGAACAGGTCTAAGAAGAAACATTAGCGCGTGCCGGCACACACCCATTCCGCAGCCACCGAAGAAGACTGACTTTGTAGTGAGTATTACTGGCACTGGATGTGGATTTCCATATTCTCTTATGTGCAGCCGGCCTTCTCTGTATGTTCTAACTTCCCTGTTTTTCCTTTTTTTTTTCTTTTTTTTTTGTTGGTTTTCTAACGCTGTCTGTGCTCTTATGCTTTATAGAGAACTGTGAGCGGTAGAGAAATAGACTTTGGTGTAATGGCTCTTCGCTTTGAGGTTGGACCTTGAACTTGTCTTGTTACTTTTACATCCTTGGTAAAAGATTATTATTTTTGCTTTACACACACAAATCACAAACACATATTAAGTTGATGAATATTGTGAAAATAGTTTATTGCATTGGTGCCAACTTATTGGTTATTGGAAATAATGCTAATGTTTAATCTTTGTTACTCTTCTTCGGTGCTAGCATTATTTGCTTCCATTACTTAATGCAAATGGAAGTTGTGCTTTCGCACCCTAATTGATGCAAAGATAATATCAATTTTCCTCCCTATAGACCTCCTGATACTTAAAGAAGTAGCGTTCTATGTGAATATCAGCTTGGTCATGTGTAACAGAGCTAAAGGAAACTAGTGGTGAATGTGGTTGTAAACGACCAAACTAAAGATAAAGGCAGCATTGTTGCTTATCTATCAAAGCTTGATTTCTTATTTTGGTTAGATAATGTGTTTATGTCTGTCATCCTGATCGATGGGGATATTTGGGAGCAAATAATGTATTTATCCTATGGTGCTAAAAACGTTATGTGCCTTTTTTATTTTATTTTTTTTACTTCACTTTTAGTTTTTGTCATCTGAACTGTGGGTACCAATAAATTTGTTGTTAACTTTTTGTTGCTTATTTTAGGTAAAATAATTCAATTTCCTTTTGTAGGTTTGGGGAGGTTTAATCGTGCTCGTGCAGCCCAATTGACACTTCCTCACTTGTGTGTCAGACACCTCTGTTTATGCCCGTGGGAACACAAGGTTAGAGTTTTGTCATATATCTATTAGCTTATATCATCTATTCAAGTGAATCTGCAAGGACTTTGATTCTAACCAAAAGACAAAAGAAAAAAAAAAAGATAAAAAGAAGTGAATTGTCAGAAATTAGGTACATTTGCAATTACTAAGTTGCAGATAGCGTAAATAACTTTTTAGTTATTGCTGTCATTTTGTTTTGCTTTATTCCACATGTTAACTAGGAAACATGTGGCATCTTGCTTATCGATTCTGGTTACATGTTGGAAAAAATTAACACAAAGCACAAGCGCACTATTGATATGTATTTGTTTCATTTCATCTGATATTTTTCTAAGACAAGGTTGGTCTTCCTGCTTACAGGGACAATAAAAGGTTTGACAACTAACCAACTTGAGGAAATAGGCTGTCAAATAATTCTTGGGAATACATATCATTTGGCACTATCGTCCTACGTCTGAGCTTATTGATGAATTGGGAGGGTCTCCACAAATTCATGAACTGGCCTAGAGCACTGCTTACTGACTCTGGTGGCTTTCAGATGGTTGTGTTAATATTGGATAGAGTGCTATATTGTTCTTAATAGTATTACTTGTGTCAATGTTGTTTATCCTGATTTTTGCTTGAGGGTTAGAAATTGGGTACATAATGGCATTAGGTTTCTTGGACTAATTTGAGTGCAGTTGAGGTTTGTTGTCTTCTAATTAAGATAGTTCATCCTCTTACATCTTTGATTATATCCGTGTCCCTCTCTCTCTCTCTCTCATGCAAAGCTAATCATATAGATTGTTTTTAAAAATTCAATATCTTGATGGTAGTGGCTTCAGAGATCACATTTATCTTTAAATTTTTTGAGGCATTTTTTCAAGTTTTGTGGTTGACGATTTTCTTTGCTTGATTTCAGGTCTCTCTTTGCATTTAGCTGACATCACTGAAAAGGGTGTAACTTTTCAGGTAATTGTTCTTTTAATGGTTTTTAAAAAGTACAAAATATATTTTTTTAAAAAAGAAGACAAAATATATGAATCGAGCTTGGCCGACTGTAATTCTTGCTCGGGAGTCTCTTGTGCTAGGCAGGTTTAACTAGATATATCATAACTGTAGATATGTGCATCTTTTTGAATTATACATTGTGAGCATTTTCCCCGTCTGATTCCTTGTGAAAATTATTTCTTAATTTAGGAAAACTACCATGTACTTTTGAGATTTTTCCTTGTATTTGGTTGCTTCTAATGCTAGTAAAAAATGTTTCTTTGCACTGTACAATAGTATTCCTTCATGTGAATGTTCAATTGCTTTGCTATTGCTGTCTTATTGATGTTGTTTTTCTATGCTTATTTTTTTTCCTATCTTTACAAAAATTTAGAGTATGTTTGTTTGTTGTTGACTATTCAGTCACCAGTTGATGGAAAGCCAATGTTCTTAACACCTGAGGAATCAATTCAAATTCAAGTAGGTACTTTTGTTTTGTGTATTTTGTTTATCTTATTACGATAAGTCCTAACCCTGTTGTACATGTTGAATTTCGTAGTATTTTGGTATAGTTCAGTCAATACATATGGTCTTGTAAATATCTTACAGATTAACGTGAAGTGCACTACATTATCTACCAATTTAACAATAGAAAAAAAAGAATACAAGTTAGAGATGCAAATTCAACCATATAAGAGGTGCAATAATTTGTCACCTAGTAATGTATTTTTTCTACTTCTATTTGTGTGATGTCATTTAAGTGGGATAATAGTGGTTGCTTAGTAAACCCTATTTGAACAGAATTATATGTACTTTTCTTTTTCTAAAGGAATTTGTATCTATTTTCGCTATGTGTCCATCCGTGGGTTTGAAGTTGAAGTGCAACAATCATCAAAAAGCATGACATGCAATTTCAAATGATTAGATGCAGTCAAACTGTTAGTTTCTCAAGTGTTATCAGACGTGTCCTTTTATTCTCCTTATGGTTATGCAGAACAGAATTGGAGCAGATATAATAATGGCTCTAGATGATGTAGTGAAAAACCACCATCACCGGACCACGAATTGAGGAGGCCATGCATCGGACTCTTCGTGGATAGACAGATGTATAGCAGGTATATATATCTAATGCGATATCACTTATGTTTATTGCACAAATAGTTTGCATGCAAAACAAAAAAGTAATAAACTTATGGCAATCATTAACGATCCAAGTTTAACCAAGCACTGTCCTTGGTTGGTCCAGGTTTGTCAGCATAGAACAGTTCTTAGCCTCAGGAGCTTAGGTTTACTGTATAAATTGAGTTAATTGACTAGTATACTGGATTGGTGTCATTTATTGGATAACATTGTTGCTCGGGGCTTTTACCTCTCCCATTAAATCCTTCTATATACCCGCTTTGCTATTAGATTCCCTGGACAAGATTTCATTCTCCCTCTTCTCCTTCCCTTTCATATGTCTTGCTGTTAATCTTTCAGTTGAGTTACTTAGACTTTTTTCTGCATTGATTTTTGTGGACAGCTCACAAGAGACCACGTGAACAGAACTTATTTGGTATTGTACAAGGTGGTTGTAGATCCTGTGCTAAGGTAAATCTGAAATGAAGTGTTATCTTGCTGCTGTTTGTTTTTCCTATTGATGCATGTTTCTTTCATCTATTATTTGGCACATCCCGTTGATAATTCTTGTTGTTTGTGACCATAATATATCGTATTCAGGGATATCTGTGTTAAAGGACTGGTGGATCGGAACTTACCTGGGTATGTTTATTCTCTTCAAGAATAATGCTGAGGTCCAAGTGTGTTACTGTTTTTTTTAATCCTTTATTGTTTGATGAAATTCATAGATCAATTAAATATGATCAGGATATTTTAAACAATTTTGTTAAAAAAATTGCTATGAACAATAGAAATTGATTGTTTTCAGGATGTAGAGCCTTCACTCATCCATCCAAAACGTATAATTTGGGTTCAGTATCTCTATGCCATTGTGCTATCATTTTGGAGACTGGGCTGGACCAGGAGTGGGTTGCAATTTGAACAAACTGTTATGTGTTTTATGCCAAATGCATTCTTTTGATGTCATATTCACCACTAGGTCCTAGGCGCTAGGCCTTCATGTACTTTTCACTGCCTCTACTGTGCCAGCTCTGGCTGGCTTTGGTCCCTTTCACCCCTTTAGTTTGACAACTAGGATGCAATGCTGCATTCACAAGTCTTTGTTGCAAACATGGTTGTACCAACTTAAATTATCACTTTCTAACTTTAGTGCCAAAACCTACTAAGGTCCACATGGCAGAGGTTGAATATTGATTAATTACAATCACATTCAATATTTAGACATACTTGGTATAACATTTAGCACGAAAACTAAGCTAGGGGGATCAAACTCCAGGCCTAGGATTTGTTCAGGTCCTGAAGGAACAAGGTGAGATCAATACTACACTCTGTTTAACTAACCTATTCAGTCGCTGCAAAGGGACATGGATAAGGGCCACCTGCTGAATCTTCATGTCCCTATCCATGCACATGAAACAGCAAAATGTCCTAACAGACAATCCATAATACATGTTTGCATGCCAGCAGTAATGATCTGAGGTGTGATTTGTGAGATGTCCTGTGACAGCTGTACAAGCAACCGAAAATATTCTCCTTTATGAAATACGTGTCCAAGGTCGTCCTTCTCACATTTTGCTTATATATAGCCCTAAATTTCATGCAACGCACTTTTATTGGAACCCTATAAAAAACTCTGCTTCTCTTGAGTTTTAAGCTGCCTTTCTCCCTATTTCCAATCACAAGCTTAAAGCATTGGAGGGCTTTTGCCTGCAGTCTTACTAGGTGACAATTAACAATTCTCTGTTTTGCAGATGATTTGGTTGCTTCATGAGTAGAGTTCTAAAGAGAAAGCTAGTGTTTTAGAGACTGCCAGTGCACTGAAAATCCTTTTTTTTTCCCACTCATTTAAGCATTATTATAGAAAATAGTCCTATTGAAGTTGTGGCTGGCCATTCAAATATAATTTTGCTTCTTGGTAAGTTCTTCAATGCGGACACTAACCATGACAGGAATAAACGTGGCAATCTCATAAAAGTCACATAGAGCATATTTTTTTCACACATTAAAACTCGAGATGAATAAAAATGTTATTAGTGAGCAACCTATGCATTGTTAAAGAATGTACATGTGAAGCTAATAGAAGATGGGATGAATCCCATATTGAAAAAATATAAAGCAATAGAATGGTATATATATATATATTAAGGGATTAAGGGATACTACAACCTAATAGGCTGGTCTTTTGGGTTACAAAGCTATCCACAATATATATACCACTTCTCATAAAAACATAAAAATGTCATCAAGCGCTAAGTGTGCAATATTTACATGCATATCCTTAAAACTTTTTCTGTTTTCACACCTTTAGAGTTAAATTTCCATCTGTTCTTATGTTTTGGTGGAAGCTATCTTACTTGAACAAAGGCATGGGTATTGTATGTAGGTTTGTGTCGATGTTTTACTTGGGCTAAGTCCATAATTTTTTTATATTGAGAGAGATCTGGACATTTAAATTCTTTCTTTGACCCAAGTTAAATGAAGTATAAACATGACATAATATCTAAAAATGCATTTTTGCTAGGTACATTTCATATCAAATGGGCAAATAAGATTACAATGAATTTGGGAATATATTTTTGTTGTACACATTGCATGTCTGTTCGATGCGTACCCCATACTAATACCCATGCGATGCATGTCCAACTTCAATATATTACACATTGGAAGTGTTTATCAGAGAAACAACATAGGGAGGGAGAAATAACACCCATCTGCACTACATCTTCAATCTGGCAGCCAACACAAGCTAGAACACCTCGTGATATAGACAGTATTGAACTCTGAGAGAGAAACATCTGTCCTCAAGACTTACACCTCCCTAGTACACATCTTGCAAAAGGCTTCCAGTATTGCTAATAGAGATTGGAGTCTAGCGTGCTAGTTTATTCCTACACATCTTACTGCGAGCATCCCAAACATATTCTATATGAAATGATAAACATTGTGGTTATCATCTTGACTCTATCTTATGTTACATTGATGATGCCATTTAGTTCCGTTGAAATACATTTTAAGTCAAAAGGAAGCAATTGTGGACATTTATGCGTTCTATAGTATAAAAAGTTAGACATTTTGCATTTTTCAAAATGGGGTTAATTTTCCACTAGAGCAACTGTATTTTGCAACTTAAAATTTGCCACTGCAGTTTTGCTTCTTTAATTTTTTTTTTGAAGAATTCTGTGAAATTTCCATACTTGGTGTATTATAATGTGTTTATGAGAAGTGGTGTATATATTAATGGATAGTCTTACAAGCCAAAAGACTAGCCTATTAAGACGTCCATTAGTACTATATATCTTATGTGGATTTCATCTCATATTCTTATAAGCTTCACATGTTGGTTCTCTAACAATTTCATGATTGTTCTTTCTTTATTTAATAAATCCTCCGGCTAACTGTCCTAAAATTGTTAGTCTAGGGTTCAAATTTCTTTTAATTGTTGTAGGACTATATTCATTAGTTGTTTCCTTTTTTGGCTATGACTTGACATATGTATTGTTAGAGTGCTTAAATATTATTGTTGGGCCTTTTCCTATCAGTTTAAGCTTTTGAGTCTGTTGATTACTAAAATGGTATCAGAGTCTAGTTATACTATGGAGTCCTGGGTTCAAGTCTCCCACGTGATTATATTGAATTTGTTATTTACTATATGAATTTGTTGTGTGTTTGTGTGTGGGCTCGAGCCACATGACACCCGTTGGTCATGCACATGAGGGGGTGTGTTATAGGACGTAAATACTATTGTTGGACCCCTTCCTATCAGTTTAAACTTTTGGGTCTGTTGGTTGCTAACATGTACTATTGTGATTTTGTGATCAAACAACTGAATTAATCAAGTTTATTATTTTTGTGACAGCTATGCTATTGGTGGTCTTGCAGGCGGTGAAGATAAAGATTCCTTTTGGCGTGTTGTTGCTCAGTGTACAGCTGCATTGCCCGAAGATAAGCCACGATATGTTATGGTACAATGACTTTTGTCATTCTGTTCCTACATCCTTCTAGCTGTCTTGTATTCCAATAAATTGCATGCTTCTTTGCTTTCATATTCCTATGTCATGATATTCTTACACACTATATTTCAGGGTGTTGGCTATCCTCTGGATATTGTAGTTTGCAGTGCATTAGGTGCTGACATGTATGACTGTGTTTATCCTACCCGCACTGCTCGTTTTGGCACTGCTCTAGTACCGGAGGTGATGGATTCTTCTTTGAATAGTTGAGATATGCTACCTATCAACATTGGAGGGACATTATATATTCTTGACCTTGTCTTGGTCAGCATGACTATTTTGTTTACTTTAATTTTATTCATCAATGGTATTTTCGAACCAACATGTGTATCATTTGTATTGCTTGTGGACACAGCTGCATTGGGGCTGGTTAGTTTTACATATTTTTCCTATACTTTGAATCCTACAAAAATTTGATGGCCTAGTTTTACTCATGTGATGCTAATTCAACTGGCTTTAGGTATCATTTTGAAATACTTGAATAATTGTTCTATAATTGTTTTCCTCATTATTATATATTTCTTACGCTCTATAAATCTTTGATGAGTGCCATTGTTGTTGATATGTAACTTTGAGTTAGGTGCTACCTGTTATTAAATAAGCATTTTTAGGTTTAGTTTCCTGCTTGGTACCGACAACTCATATTATTTGGTCTCAATTCAGAAAATTTCTAAAATGTACTTTTACATGGAGAAAAAAATTGATGTTGCAAGGCAGAATTGTTCTTTAAACTTCCAAATTAAGGACTTATTTGTTGCATTTTCTTGGTTAAAGTTGCTGTTCAATGTGTTAATGTTAATGTTTAAGACCTTAGTGCTATACTTGATTTGTGTTTTTCATTTACTGACTGCTAATAAAAATAATTTTGTTATCTTTTTTTTCCCCCAAAAAAAAATGGACATGTAAATGTGCAGTTTGGTTACTGGAAAGAATCTCCTTTTTGCAACTTCTAATATATTAGTACTGAATGCAGGGAGTGCTAAAACTCAAACACCAAGCGATGGCTGATGATACTCGGCCTATTGATCCTACATGTGCTTGTATGGTATGCTCATAACTTGACTCCATTCTTTCTAGTTATATACAATAGCTGTTATTATCTGTCTGTATATCATCATATTTCTTTCACTGTAGGTCTGCAAGAACTATACTAGGGCCTATATTCATTGTCTTGTCACAAAGGATGCTATGGGATCTCAGCTTCTGTCATATCATAATTTGTACTACATGATGCAGGTACAAACACTATCTGGTGTATTCTTCCAGGTTTTGTTGCCGCTGTATTTGTGACTAAAAAGTAAATTCTGTTACAATTGCAGCTTAGCAGAAATCTACACTCATCAATAGTTGAGGGAAGGTTTCCAGAGTATGTTTGCCTCTAGCTTTATTCCTATTTTGTGCCCTTATCCAGCCTATTTTAACTGGCTAATTTGTTTAATGGAGAAATTCATGCTAATTAACATGTCATCCATTTAATTTTGGACTTCTATTTATGGGTAGCCGCTATATAATGTTCTTCTTTTTGTTTTGGCAGGTTTGTGTGCAGCTTTCTGCAAAAAATGGTATTTGCTCTAAAATTGTGCTTCTTATTCCTCCCATTTTATCTGTCCATGTGATGTGTGTGTGTGTGTGTGAAAGAGAGAATTTTTTTTCTTCTCTGCTTTTTCCCATTCTCATTATCTATCTTCATCTGCTATTGTCAGCGTATTTAGTTGTCCCTTGGCTTTTACTCAAATATCTAAAACTGTTTGATGGAGAGCCAATTAGGAAATATCTTTGGAATTCAATTGCTTTATTAGAATTAGGTTTTATTTAGCAATTTCCTTTTATATTAAGATTTTTAGGATTTTTCTTAGGATTTTACTTGAGATGATTTTATTAAAATATTTATGTAAATAGGTCCTCTATGCTATTTTTTTTTTTTTCAATTTTGATGAAGGATTAAAAATTGATGTTAAGTTCTCTTCATAATTTTGGGAAGAATATCAAAAGAAAGGAGAATGAAAATAGAGAAGAAAAGGGAGATAATCAGAGGAATATAAAGAGAACCGAATATCAATTTTTAATTATTCATCAAAATTGAAAAACAAGTAACATAGAAGGGTTTGTTTATAAACAACTAAACATATTCAATTAAGAAACTAAACCTACTTAGATACAAAAAGAAATAAAATCAACTTAAATAATTAAAATCCTTAAAATCTTTAAAAAAGAAAAGGAAAAAGAAAAAAGAAATGGCTAAATATAAACAATACCTAATTCTAATTAAACATTAGAAACTCAAAAACATATTTCCTAACTGGTGGCTCATTTTGTTCTGGCTCACAGAAGTGTTATAATGTCAAATTCAAATTCAAATTCATTTAATGGCAACCTTATTGTCTTTAGTCTTAAGCATAGAACCTATCTATATATTTAGTGATTGGCTTCAAATTGAAGATGCCACTTACCTAGGCAGCAAAGCTTCATTGGCTTGGTACTGGAGATCTATCGCAAACCCTAATACCCCTACCTTATAGCCCCTAACAGCTCCATTGGAGGTACTTGTTCATGCTTTCACATTTGAAGATACATCTACCATGTATCAAGTCAATCTTATTCCTTGTTAATAAGGCTGGATTATTAGGGGCACGTTTAATACTATATCCCAAGCACATTTCTCTTTTTCTGAAAAAAAAAAATGATGAAAGATGTATTCATCAGTCGTCTTTAGAAACGTGTTGTCTAACCTTATAATTGATTCAAATCATTAATTTTACATGTTTATGCTGCTTACTGGTATGTTTATACCGCTTATTTTACTAAGTCAATTTGTACATGTGTATTTGCCCTAGGCCTTGGCTTGGATGTTAAAGTGGTGGGTTTGGGGATGGGATATTAGATTAAGGGGGGTGTATTCAATATCAACTTTTAATAACTTTTAATGACTTATGTGGATTTTAAAAGTTTAGGTGTATTCAATATGGATTTTTAAAGACTCCATAAAAGTCAATAGGTATCCAATATGGATTTTTATATACTTTTTAAAAGTCTACAAAAGTTTTGAGGTATTCAATATAGACTTTTTTAAAGTCCATAAAAGTCATGGGGTATTGAATATAAACTTTTATGAAGTATAAAAAAGTTAAGGGGTATTCAAAAAGTTCATAACTTTTATGGACTTATAAAAAATCTAGACTTTTGTAGACTTTTGTTGTAAACTATAAATACTCTAATCTCATCATTTCTCCACCATTCACCCCACAAACTTTCGTAGACTTTCAATTTTAGAAGCAACAACGTA
>QUWJ01000099.1:0-17359 GCA_003430845.1 Xanthoceras sorbifolium | reverse complement strand
CACTGCCATTTTGACACACATTACTCGGCACAGATATCGAAGAGTCATTGAAGATCAATCGTTCTTCTCTAACGAACATTGTCGTACGACAATGACAAAACTTATGCATTATCATCCATTCACCAACACTGAAACACTCTCTTAAGAAGGATAGAGTCGCACGACAATGTCGAACCAGCCTTAGAATTCACACATACATATCCATGTCTACATGTCGTACGACACAAACCCCTTGGCTTTTCTAAAAAACCAATGCGTTTGGGGGCAAACTGTAGTAGCCAAAATATGTATGGCCCAAGACATGGCCCAAGGACAAAGCCCATACTCCCATGTAGCACGACAAAGGCTTAGCGTAAAGGCCAAAGTCGCACGACATGGAGCATCCTCATGTAGACGTACCAGTTGGAAGAATATGTCGCACGACACGAAGTACTCGTGTAGTACGACGACGTACGAGTTGAAAGACTGTGTCGCACGACACGAAGCACTCGTGTAGTACGACGACGTACGAGTTTGAAGACCTTGTCGCACGACATGTACCTTCATGTAGTACGACCGTGCTACATCACCCAATCATGGTCCAGATTGACAAGAAACCTACATGTCGTACGACATAACATCTCCGTCGCTCCGAGGGAGACCAGATTGTGATCTACTTTGAAACAGGTCCTACAAAGTCATAATGACACTTGATGGCAGCCCAATCAAAAGAAGCACCCAGATGCTTTCTTGGTGGAAGACAGAGAAGAGAGAATGATGAGAGCCCTCAAAAAGAAGAAGCATCAGTCTCCTATAAAGAGGAAGATAATTCCTCATAAAAAGGGACGGCCGAAAAACTAAGAGAAGGAGATTACTAAGAAAAAGCCACACCCTACGGCCATTGTTGAACTTCTCCGATCACCCTCCGATCTTACACCCCCCTTTGATCAAAAAACCCCAACTGTGAAGATAGCAGGAAGTATTCCTTACTCATCGCCATTTACAAACATTACACTTTTACTAGTATTTGCTAACTTGACCGTCGGAGTGACTTTGGCCGGCACCACCCCGGTGTCCCAGACGTCCTGCGGGTCACGTGCGTTCTGTCTTTGCAGGTTGTAGTGCCCCGTGTCCCCGAGCGATTTTTGAGGACTACACCTATTAGTCCTTGCTCTGTTATGTATAAAATTGTGGCAAAGTCCTTAGCCAATAGATTGAAGATGATCCTACCTCAGCTTATTGATCACTGCCAAAGTGCTTTTGTTCCTAACAGGTTGATCTTTGACAGTGTGATGGTCGCTTTCGAGGTTTTTCATTCTATGAGCAGAAGGAAGAAGGGTAGGAGAGGTCTGGCTGCGCTTAAGCTCGATATGAGCAAAACTTATGATGTTGAATGGCGGTTTTTTAGGTTAGTTTTGGTTAAATTGGGGCTTCATTCTCAGTGGATTTCTCGTATTTTGGATTGTTTTTCTTCTGTTGGGTTTCTTTTGTTGTGAATGAGAGTTTAGTAGGGGAGGTTTTTCCATCGCGAGGGGTTAGGTAAGGCTGCCTATTATCCCCATATCTGTTTATCTTATGTGCAGAGGCGTTTTTCTTTCTAGTCCGTGGCACAGAGCAGGATAGGGCGTGTTTTGGGTGTTAGATATTGTAGAGACAGCCCCCTAGTTAGTCACCTCTTCTTCGCAAATGATTGTGTTGTTTTTGTAAGGCCGAATTGGATTGTTATGCTGCTTTAAAAGATATGCTAAATGTTTATGAGAAAGGTTCGGGGCAGCTGATTTTTAGAAATTAGCTTTTTCTTTTAGTCCGAATGTGCATTCTGGTTCGAGGGGTAATATTTTCAGGCTGTTTGGTTTGAATGAAGCTCATGCTCACGATAAATATCTTGGCCTTCCAACATTGGTAGGTAGGAACAAAAGACACTCTTTTAACAATATTAAAGAGAAGCTTTGGGGGAGAGTTCGCAGCTGGAAGGGCAGTTTGTTCTCCTTGGGTGGTAAGGAGGTTCTCATTAAGGCAGTAGCGCAGGCCGTGCCTACATATTTGATGAGTTTTTCAGTTGTCTTTCAGTCTTTGTAGGGAGTTTTCTATTATTATGAATTTTTGGTGGGGATCTAATAAAGAGAAACGGAGGATTTGCTGAATAAATTGGGAGAGAATGTGTCTTCCAAAAGCCTTGGGTGGGATAGGGTTTAAAGATTTAATTGTTTTGAACCAGGCTTTGGTTGCTAAACAAGCCTGGAGACTGTTGAGCAACCCTTTTTCCTTGGCTGATAATCTGATTAAAGCCAAATATTTCAGAAATAGTGATTTTCTGAGCTCTCGATAGAGAAGTGGAGATTCTTATTTGTGGAAAAGCATTTGTTGGGGAAAAAGTTTTCTGGTTAAGGGTCTTCGATGGAGAATTGGGGACGGTTCTACTGTCAATGTTTTCGATGATCCTTGGCTGCCTAGACCTAGGTCTTTTAAGGTCATTACAGCTAAGTCAGCGGATGATATCAGGGTTAGTTCCCTTATCCATTCTTTAGGTGGCTGCTGGGACTTTGACAAAATTGATGCTCTTCTTTTGAATATAGACAAATAGGTGATTTCCA
This sequence comes from Xanthoceras sorbifolium, assembly GCA_003430845.1. Classification (NCBI taxonomy): domain Eukaryota; kingdom Viridiplantae; phylum Streptophyta; class Magnoliopsida; order Sapindales; family Sapindaceae; genus Xanthoceras; species Xanthoceras sorbifolium. Next base: position 14,786 of record QUWJ01000099.1, on the reverse strand, counting down.
GTATCCTCTTAGTATCTCAGGTGGCAGTGACCGTATTATTTGGCACTATGACAAAAAAAGGCGTTATAAGGTTAAGAGTGGTTATAGGTTGGCCTTGGAGGAGAAGATTCATAAGCTTAGTACTGGTTCTAGCTTTGATTCTAAATGGTGGATCATTATTTGGAATCTCCATATCCCCCTAAAATTCGATTTTATTTGGAGAGCTTGTAACAATGCTATCCCTTCTGCTTTTAAATGTAGGTGAGGAAAGTGCTTCCTAATTCTGTGTGTCCTTATTGTGGTGTTCAGGTTGAGGATTCAGGCCATGCAATTTTTTGGTGTAAAAATGCTAAGGTAGTTTGGAAGAATTTCTCTGTTTGGGATCACTTGGTGAAGTTCAAGATGGTGGATTGTGCCTCAGTTGTTAGGTGGTTGTGTTATAATATTAGGAGGGAGGATTTTGAGTTTTGTTGTGTTATTATGTGGTGCCTTTGGAACAATAGAAATGCTTTTCTTCATTCTAATATGCCTAAAAGACTTGAAGTTCTTTTAGACTGGGCTGCTGGTTTTTTGATGAATTTCGTAATACCTCAGCTACCAGTGCTCTTAAGCCTTTGGTTCCAGATGGCTCTGTTTTTTCTCCTTCTGGCTGAGGATCTGTTCTCCTTAGGTATTAGACATTTGGTCTAGGTCCTGCTATCAACAATTCTTGGATCCCTCCTCCTTCTGGCTCCCTCAAATTGAATACTGATGCAGCTGTTAAGGTTGGTTTTTCTCCTATTAGTGTTGGTTGTGTGATTAGAGATGAGCTAGGTTTTATTTTGGCTACTTCCTCGAAGGCTTTGGTTGGTTGTTTTTCTGTGGAGATTGGTAAGCTTTTAGCTTTAGAGAAGGTTTGTCTTTGGCTTTGAGTTTGAATTTGCAAGTTGGGATTGTTGAGTTGGATGCGGTTAATGTGGTCGTAGGCGTTTCTGGTGGCGATTCTTCTTTTCTTCCTGCAGGTCACATTGTTGATGATATTAAGCCTTTTGTAAAGTTGTAGGAGTTGTCTCTATCCAGGCTGTTCCTCGTGTTAGGAACAACTTGGCTCATTCTCTTGCTTCTTTGGCTTTGTCCTCTGCTAAGGATCAGTTATGGCTTGATTGTAAGCCTTCTATTTTGGTTTGTAGTTTCTGTTTGTGCTTTGTTTGTTTCAAAAAAAAAAAAAACTGGACGAATTGTAAGAGAGTTTATGACATTTGATCATTTACAACGAAATCATGAGTTTAACCTTAATTACATGTTAGTATTCTACCGTCAGTTGACCCAGTCAAACATAATGGTTTAACCATGACTTATGTGTAAAATGACATAACTACTCATGATTAAAAAAATAAATTAAATAAAAAAATGAGAAAAATTAATTTTTTTAAAAATGGATCTCCACCGTCCATTAAGATTGATGGACGGTGGAGATTCATTCAATTTTTTTACAATTTTTAACAATTTATTTTATTTTTTTCAAAAAAATTAAGGTGAAGATGAACATATTACCCTTTGACTATTGGTTGAATGTAAACTCTAATGGCAAACAGTTAGTCAAGGTACTAATGTATAATTAATGCTAAACTCATGATTTCATTTCAATATAACCAAACGTCAAATACTTTATTATAATTCACCTTAAAAAATTAAATGAGAAAACAATTCATTGTTGGGTGAATTTAATGAAGTACTTTGACGTTTGGTAATATTACAATGAAATCGTGAATTTACCCTTAATTATACATTAGTACCTATCATTATTGACTCAGTCAAAACTAACGGTTTGACTTTGACTTATGTGTGAAATAACATAACTACCCCGATTAAAAAAGAAAAAAATTAATATTAAATATTCAAATAAAAAAGAGAAAAAATAAAATTAAAAAATTAAAATGGATCTTCACCGTCCATAGAGATTAATGGATGGTAGAGATTATATTAAAAAAATTAAAAAATAATTTTTTTAAAAGAATACCTAAATAAAGGAAAAAAAAAGAAATCTTGGTAGTGGAGATCCAATTTATTGGACGGTGGAGATTTGATATGGAGATTGAATCTCCACTATCAAGATTTATTTATTTTTTCTTTTTTTAATTATTCTTTATTAATTATTTTTTAATATGATCTCTACCGTATATCAATCTTGATGGAGGGTTAAGATCTATTTAAATTTTTTAAATTTTATTAATTTTTTTAAAAAAAAAATAATCATATTATCCTTCCGACTATTGATTAGCCATCAACCAGTTAATTAAGGGTATTACTATATATTATAAATGTAGAGCAAATGTGCACAGGCAGCCATTTTTAATGAATAATATGTTAAGTTGGACTATGGTTTAGGTTAAACTAATTAAAATACTCGACAAGTACGAGAAGAATTAACTGGGTTGCAAAATATTTTATTATTTTTCTTAGGGCAAATATTATTTATTATTCTTATTTAACCAACTAATTTATTAACATCAATTTATTTAGATATTATGATAATTGTTTAATTAAGACGTTTTCTTTCACATCCCGACAATTTATATTTCACGAGTGATGTGAGTACAGATAAAATATTTCTAATTTTTAATTTCTTAATATAATGTACTTCCAATCCCAGCCGTCGGATGTAGCTGTATTAAGAGTCAAATCTAGTCAATGTCCACGGATGTTGGTGGAGCACCGATGCATAGGATCAGTACTCAAATGATCAAGAGGCAGACAAACTAGGGTGCAAACACCGCTGTCTGCGTATTTTTTTACAAGATAATTTTTGCATATATATAATCCGACGTGTAACTGTCGGTCATCGAAACGAGTCCATCAACTCTCTCCAATCATTGAAGTTAATTGTACTTGAATCACAAATTGATCAGACTGTAATTCGTCTTGATGCTGCCACGTGGACTGTATCAGTGGTCCACATCCATTGATGCGAGTTTTAATTAAGACTACAATTAGTAGAGTGATTATTGTCTTTTTCTGTCTTTCTGTTTTTTAACAAATTTTTTTCTTCTCAATACTTAATCAATTGGTGGTGGAGTTTAAAAGGCTTCTTTTATATAAAATAGAACAAATTTAAATTAAAGTAAAATACAAAAAGAGTATTATATTATACATTAAAAACGTAATCAATTATTCATATGACGTTATTAAAATGGAAAATATATCGTCATGCATGCACAATTTATTTTTTAAGACCAGTTATGCATGTGTTATATTTTAGAGAGCAAATTCGACAATTTTTTTTGCAACCAAACTTTTTTCTAAGCAGATCATGTGGATTGTGACTTAATATAATCAAAGGTGGACACCGTTTAGTTATTATTAAACATTTTTAGTCACACAACCATACATGTAACTCCAAAAAAGAAGAAAATAATTTATTTTTTAAATATTTAATTTCCTCTCCTAATTCAAGATATTATTATTATTACATAATGTAAGGATAGTCAAAAATAAAATATGCGTGAAGGGAGCCGAGCCGACATTTTTCTTGATTCACCGGTGTCGGTCGATCGACTTTATGATTTATTGTTGGATATTCATACGGGAAAAACTTGTACAAGTCTAATATTTTCCTTTTGCAGGATAGCGAAGTACAACACATTTTACACGAATATAATGAAACGCGTTGCATTTGGAAACAGTAGCTGGCAAGCAAGGCAAAAAAATTGAATGGAGCTTTTTCAAAAGTTTCAACTGATCAACTTTTTTAATTTCTTCCTAGGAAATTTCTCAGGGGAAAGTGACCTGATTGATTTTTTTCATTCAAAAGCATGCCACCCGAAAAACTTTTTATGAATTTAAGGGCACACAACAAATGTGATGTATTATATTATCCTACAAAGAGAAACTATTAGAAGGGATATCGATTGTATTGTCGGTAATCACCCTCTGACGATCAAGTTAGATTGTAAAAATAAAGAATAAGAATAGAAAAAAAGTTAACTGATGTTGTCCCATGGTCCCTTTTATAGTGGGGAAATCACTGTTACTGCTTTGTATTTAACTAATTTAATTAATTGACTGATTGATAAGATAGGTGATGAGAAATCGGACACTACTACTTCTCCGACCTAGGTTAGGATGTTTGTCTCACCCACCCAAAAAGAGGTAGGAAAGTCTCTGGATTTTTGTGCCACGTGGCACGATATTATTGGTTCCATAGAGTTGACTTTGACCATATTATCACAACTAATACAAAGAAAAAGAATTTAGATCATATGGGTTGTAAATTATAATTATTTCATCAAACATTTATAGCACTGCAAAAAATGTTAAATGTTTGCATAATTAGAAAACCCAAAAAAAAAAAAAAAAAAAAAAAGAAAAGTGTTGCTTTGACAAGAAATATCATTTCAATTTTCTTAAATTGTTGTAAATATAAAAAAAATAAAAAAAATCCTATAATTTATACTGTAATTATTGCTGTAGAAGAACTCAAGACCGATTTGGAATCTTACTGTATTGTTACTCATAATTAAGTACACGTTTATGTAGTTGTTCTCATGTAATTATTCACATTTTTAATTAATTAATTAATTAAATAAAATTGTTTTTTTTCCTAGAGAGAGATATCTTAAAAACCAATCCAGTCCTATGCAAAAGCAGCACCGGATTTGCGTAAAAACCACTTGATTGCTTCACCTTCCTCCTCAGTCCCTCCTGATCTCTCTCTATAACTTGAATTCTAAGTATGATTTAGTCGCCCTTTCTCTTTAAATCATCAAAAATTATTTTTCATTTTTTTTCACACTCATTAAACAACATAAATAAATAAAATCCACCTCATATATATTAATATGTGTGTATATATATATATATATAATATATAAATACATATGTCTGAATTCGAGTGGTCTCGCTAGCTAGCGGTTTCTTTAAATTTCCATCGATAAAAGTTGCCCATCCTCGCACAGTTTTGATCTCCAGATCAATTAATGGGACGCCATTCGTGTTGCGTAAAGCAAAAGTTGAGGAAAGGCTTGTGGTCACCTGAAGAAGATGAGAAACTCTACAATTACATTACAAGATTTGGTGTTGGTTGCTGGAGTTCAGTTCCCAAGCTTGCTGGTATATACATATATTCATCTTTATTTGATTATTTCATTTTCCAACCTTGATAATGTTTTCTTTATATATGTTGAAAGAGTTGGATGCTCTAAGTGTTGGTTTGATTATATTTCTTTGTATATACAGGTTTGCAGAGGTGTGGAAAGAGTTGCAGATTGAGATGGATAAATTACTTGAGACCTGATCTCAAAAGAGGAATGTTTTCGCAACAAGAAGAGGATCTCATAATCAGTCTTCACGAGGTTCTAGGGAACAGGTACTGTGATTTTCACTAAAAGAAATTATGGAAATGGGTGCTTGTGTTTAATTAATTTTCTCTTCTTTTGGTTAATTTTCTTTTTGAACCGTGAATTTTTCAGGTGGGCTCAAATTGCAGCACAGTTACCAGGAAGAACAGATAATGAGATAAAGAACTTCTGGAATTCAAGTTTGAAGAAGAAGCTGATGAAGCAAGGCATTGACCCAACCACCCACAAGCCGATAAGTACTGATGTTGTTGAAGTGAAGGAAGAAAAGAATAATAGTACAGAAAATAAGGCATATAATTTGCAAATGCCTCAGACGTCTAAGGGTGCCCAGGAGCCAACATTTCTGCTTAATGATGATAACTACAGCAACATTATTGGAGTAGCAGACGCTTCGACGAAAGAGCATCAATTGATCTTGAACAAACAAGTCTACGATCCCTTTTCCTACTTCGAATTCCAGGCAGGTTCTGATCATCAAAGCGGATACAGTAATAATAATTCAAATCTAATATCTCAATATCACGCTTCTCTAAGACCTGTTGATCATCATCAGAACCAGTTTGAGACAAATTCCAACTTTGCATTCTCTTCATCAATCCCGAGTTTAACAGCCTTTCATGATCAAGGGAACATGTCGGGGGCCGATTTCTCGGAGAACTCTGCAGCTTCAAGAGTAAGTTGTTTCTTCTTGAATGACCAGGCTGCAGCCAAGGAAAGCTCTAGTACTAACAGTACTTCAAACATGAGCAAACAATTACACTGGATTTCAGATGAACAATTTGGTGGAGGAATGCAGGTTTTTCATGGGATATTGCTGAGAACAAGTTGAACTCCATGTATCATTTTCATCATCATGTCAACAATGGGATCAAATCCGAGGAAATGTCCACACCAAGTTCCTGGCATGACGGGCAGCTACATACCCAGAATAATTCTGTAGATTTCAGTAGCTATCCTACCTTAACGTCGCTTTCAGAAGATCTAGCAGCAGCAACTTTTGATGTCTTCCACCAGATATCATGAAAACTGTAAATTCATTTCTCTCTTTTCTCTCTTTCTGTCAGTCTAGCTAAACATACACACACAGCACAGTACTTATTGTTGATAGTACAAGAATTTCCTACTTTGAAAGCTTTGAGATATGAGGATTTCTTCTTTTTGTTTTTCTTCTTTTGATTTTCTGTGTAATTTTTTGTTTCTGTAATTGTTTGGGGAAGGGTTGAAATTAATAATGTTGTTAATTGACTACAGTTTATAATCAAGAGTGAAAACTAATTTTTCTATTTATGGTGCCAGTCTTTATTTTTTATCTAACTATAATAATTATTATCATCATTATCATATGCTGTTACAATATTGCTGTTTTCATGGGTGTCTTTTTCCTGCTTAAGCTAATTAACTGCTTTCCACAGCAGGACAAGTTTTGATCAGAATCAACATCTACGTACCAAAGTACTCTTCCCATTGAATGCAAAACTTGATCAATTTGAAGTGTTTTTTTTTTTTAGATTGTGAGTGTATATATACTATTATTTTATACAAATAATATTACATGGGTCCAAGTATTAAATATGCAAATAATTAGATACAGGTGGGGTAGGTTTAGATTGTGATATTTTGAACCGCTGGCAGAGTTTTAAATAACAAGATTATCTGGGTATATTATACTAGTCATATCGAGAAGATGATTTTCTGGCATCGATCATCCAATAACTGCTTGCTCCAGACATGCATTTCGAGTCCCTCCAAAAGCCTGAAAATGGCTGGTTGGCCTCTCCATTATTGGAGAGAGAGAGAGAGAGTAGAGAAAGAGAGGCAAATGATAATTGATATGACATATTCCACAACTGTTCAATCATCAATTTTCCAAGCTTTTAAAAATGTTTTACATTTTCGAGACTTAATAACACAAGAAGAAGTCATTTAGCTTCTACATATATATCGACGACAAAATGCATAAAAGCAACATCCCATGCAAAACTCTGTGCATGTACTGTTCTTTCTTCGATCAGCTGAAAAAATATATAGATATACATACTAGGAACCTGGTATACAAAGCTGGTGGTGTGTCTGCGATCCGAATTTGTACCAAAGGCAACAAAACAAGAAAGTCTTTCCTCCTCTATAATTCGGAATCACCATGATGATCAGAACCAATAAATCTCAACAGTCCACTGTTACATATACGAAGAACAATGTGAGTGTTTCTGATAAATTATCATGAAAAAAAAAAGGAAGCGATCGGTTTCATATATTGGTCCTGAAATGATTACATGATCAAGGACTTCATAAAAGTCATCATCACCGAGCTTAAGGTCTCTGGAAATGAATTGGGTAACCCACCGGCCACTAGATATATTGATATGGAGATTTTGTACATATTTCTGCCTAGTCCATGTCCAAGAAAATGGAGAAAATCCTTAGCTGGATAGTACTCCTATCCATGTAGTACTGTCTTTAATTAATGGTAGCTGATCATCAGCTCTTTACACTACTCATGATAAAGTAATAGTTGGCACCGGGCCTCTTGTTAAACATTATACTTTGCGCACTCTAAAGTTAGAATGCGATAGCCATGGATGGTGACCTCCAACAAATTGTCACAGTTCTCTTTCTTTTTCATCCAAAATGGTCCAAACTTTCAAAATCGACGCTTCACTCAGAGTTTTGGCACAATCTACAATTCCACACAGAGAGAATTATTAGTTCCATCCTAATAAATACATATGCGCACACACACACCACGTGTGGTGGAAAATGTGGGTTCAGTTAATTACTTGGTTAGACTTAGACATGGCAAGTAATTAACACAAATGTGTGGTGGCAAAATAAAGTGACCCTTTTGTGATTCTCCATCAAGACTTAGGACTTAGACATATCAAGATTCTCCATCCGTTGCATGCCTATTATAGGCTATATATACATATATGTATCTATACGCAAACCCAAGCATGCCGACAATACACACACACACACTATATATATATATATATATATATATATATATATATATAAAGGTATTGAACTTTTATAATTAAACTAATAGAAAGAAAGGGTTGTTAATTAAGAGAACAAAAATAGAAGGCGATTGATTGAGATGGAGGTCAGAAAAGCAATAGATGGATATGTGGAAGTATGTTATTTTATATGTATATATATATGTGAACTTTTATTTGGTCAAATAACATAACGGTGTCCGACAATTGCTATTGGCATGCTTTAGCTAATGATAGGTAGCGCGTTCAAATGTTCCAATAATGCCTGCCGGTGCCGCTTCTTCTTCTAACTAAACCACTCATCTAAACATACCATATATGAATATGTGAATATGAGTATTTGAGTGATTAATTATATAATAAATTTTATTGTCATCGAGTAGAAAAGCCATGACAAGCTACCCCAAGTACATTACAAATTGTGATATTTATGGCACATATAATTTATGCACATCTACAATACGTACCTAACTATACGACTATCATATTTGGCTATTTGCCACTTGACACCACCAATTTCCAAATTAAGAAAGTTTGCAAGTAAGAGAAGATGATGGTGATATAGCAAGTTGATAAAATTTAATTATTAAACAAGAAAAGTGGGTCTTAATGGAAGCTCAAATGCTATCAATGTCATGAATATTGGTTTAATTAACCATCTTGAACTCATAGTAACTGCATCACCAAGTTATGGCTTTTTAATTAGCCTTTGCTAAACAAACAAATATTCTAGGCGCTGGCTGCTCGGCAGCTTATGAGCAGACAACCAAACCTAGATTGCTAGATGCAAGCACATCAATTATGATCGTGTGTGTGTGTGTCTATATAATACAACTCTCAGGGGTGAGATTTTGTACGGTGTTTTCGTGCAGAATCCCGATTATATAACGTAACAATGTCATTATGTAATGTTATATAATCTACATTTGAAATTTTCTATCTCTATGTCTATAAAATATAGACATATAGTTCCTTGGCGTCTTCACTTTAGTGTTATAGATACCAATTAGTTTGCTTCTAAAGAATTAGATGGGTACGTCATGAAAGTTGAAAGCGATTGCTCTAAAAATGCTTAAAGAAGAATTAAAGCTTGAAACTTAGAAAAGAGTCACAAAACTTGTACAAAAAAAAATTAAAAACTGTGTCCCTCCCTGCAGCTGACTTGCTTGCACTCCAAAATAGCCATTTTTACTCTATATTTTTCCAGCATATATATATAAGATTGCTGTTCCAAAATTGAAGGCATGATAATTACACCAGCGAATATATAGCTGTTTGTTTGGTTTTAACAGTAATAAGACCTTAAACATGTAAGAGCAAGGAACCTTAATTAATTACATTAAAAATATATAAACATATATACATATAAGTGGTTTCTTATGTTTTAAAGTTTGGTTATATATGGCTTCTGGTTAAAGATAAACTACCCAATGACAAGTCATAAAAAAAAGTGTTTTTTGAGTCATTTTCGATTGCCCCATTACCAGAAAACTTCAAATTACATGTTTCATGATTTGTCCTCTGTTGTTCAGCATTTGACATATTATTAATAAGTTGTGGAAATCGGTTTCTTCTTCTATAATTAAGATCCCTGTATAAGGAGGAGTTTGGTGGAACCACAACTTCCACACTGTTTTCAATTCGATGATAATTGAAATATACAAAAGAGAAAAAGGGAAAAAACATGAACCAAGAAATCTAACAATATGACTTGTCACTTGAGGCTTTAGCTGTCTTGATATATTTCTATCATTGGTCAAAGATTTTGGATGGGACGTTCTAACAATAGTAGCATACAAAACCAAGACACATGACTATGTAATGTAAGCATGAAATCTGAAAAGGTATGACTTGGGTTTGGTCGAGTTGTGCCAGCCTGAATCACAAAGACTTACAAGGTGAGCCCAGCCTAGGATACAAATCATGGTCCATGACCCATTAATATATCATGGGCTCATTTGAATATAAAGTGTTTCTGATACATTTGTTTGCAAGATTTTGATCTCTCTTGAATATTGCCGTATACGAGGTGTTTAACAAAACACATCCGCTCTTAGTTGGTTGAGTGATTGTACACCTTTTTTTTTACGTACTAGGAAGGGGAATTCGAGGCATTGAATCAAAATCTTACTCATAAAAGATCTCTTCCTTTTACTGTGGGCGTAATTATCCGTACCATTCATCTGCACAGACTTATATATCAATATCTGTATCAGTTTAGAAAAAAAGGGAAAAAAAAAGAAAGATATATGCTTCTATAGAAGACTACGGACAACTTGGTCTGGTTGATAACTGTACAATAGCAAAATCGCCTTCGATTCCAGGCTGACTTGGAAGGCAAAATGAATCTTTCCTGGATAACTCCTATACACCATCACTGGGAAGAAACCGAAAAAAATTGGATTTGTCATGATTTGAACACGAAAATAAAAAACTCACAAGACATTTTTACAATGCAAACTTGAGCCTATCAAATGCCGTCTGGCCTGCATCTTCTGTATTTTGCATATTTCATTTTAAAAGATAAAATGGAACATCAATCTTCTAGCAAATCAGTCATGGCGATTTTTCAGAGACAAATATCTAAAACTACCAAGTAAATTGACATACAAACAAAACTAGACATTAGACGAATTCTTTTCAGCAGTCAGCCGTGAAATGTGCCTTCAAAATTTTGACTAAGGGCATAACTGGCTCACTTCAAACAAACTCTTGGAAAAATTTCGAACCTTTGTTTCCAGGGACAGGCGGCGCCTCAACAGCATTCACCAAAAAATTCTCACAACTTTGTTTCATATGAGAATGAAAAACAAACTACTAAAACATTAAAGCCTGAATATTACTCATCAAAATGAATGACAACGTATAAGCTTGAGCAGAGGACAAATAAATTGTTTTATACACTAACCTCTACTGAAGTTTCGAGTGTACACAGCTAGCTTCAAATATTCATTCGGACTCAGGGCCGTGAGAAAAATAGCGTGTGCACAGGGAGCTTGGCTAGAAAGAAGTGAACCCTTCATGTACTTGCATCTACGTGATCCACAGTCAACAATGAGCAAACACCAGGACACTTACAAACTTCTTTTATCACAATCATTCACCATCTTGCATCTTATATATATATATATATATATATCCATAAAAGAAAGTAAATTCAACTCACAGATAGCTCTTCCGTGGCTCTAAAAGCAGTCATATGTTATTCATTCAACATTACAAATAGAAAATCCCGTTAAATTATGTGCAACCAATCACAAATACATATTTACAAATACAAAACTCATATGGTTCAAGACAACTGATCAACATGATTGATTGAATAACCAAACGTTATTGGGAATGGCATCTCTAATATCCTCACATACCTTAGTTGTCTTTTGTTTACAATGTATCAAATTGTATTCTTGTATGTTACAACTTACAAGACAAGCAGTGCATGTATGGATGGATTATTCCAACTGCTGAATCAAGGCATTTACGGTACATAAGACTGGTAATGCGGGTGCGCTGCAGCCTGATAAAGAGTGAGGTGGTATACAGCTTTGGTAATCAGATCCTTCAATTGAGGATGTTGAGGTCCTACAAAACGAGCTGCCCCCTCGATAGCATGCAACGCTCTTGCTTGTTCAAGAGCCTTACTATTGCCAGCACTCAGTGCAAGGTAACATAACAATACAAGTCCATGCAGTTGTGCTTGATCATTAATCTTCAACAATCTCATCAAAGGCGGAACCCCATCCAAACTCAATAATAGCCTTAGAATGTTCCGAACAATTAAAATTATCAGGGGACACGAATTTTCCCAGAGCAACAGCCGCTTCTGTTGCCACATTCACATTCCTGTTACTAAGCAAGCCAACCAAAGGACCGATCATTCGCCTTTCCTTTGCAGGAAAAGTTCTGGCCAAGCACCCAATCGACCTAATAGCAGGAATTTGCAACCCTGCATCGCTTTCTTCCTTAATGACTCTCAAAATTTGATCCCAAAACAGCCTTTGCAGCAGGAGAATTAGTCTTGAAAGCTGCGCGTCTAAGCTCAGCATTGGACTCTGCCACCTCTGTAATCTCCATAACAGTCATCAAACAGTTAAACTGCAAGTCCCTCTCTCAGTCTCAATGATCTTCGCCAGACCAAGCAACCCTTTAGTCTCTGTAATCTTCCTACAACACAATAAACTTCCCTTAGACAACTTCCACAGAGCCTCAGCACTAGCAATTTGAACCTGAAGCTTCACTTCGAGGTCCTCAACGTCTCTCTCCTTCTTATTATGCCCAACACCGCGACTACTCACATCAGAATTCAAACTCACTTGGTGGTGATACTTGCTTGTCGAATTCTCTGTCATTTCTTTATTCATTTGAACAATTGAGTGAATACTGGCCTTTAGTAGACGGAGGGTTTAGGTAACTCGAGAACAATATCAGTACACAACAATGAAATCAAAGGCCTGGTCACGTTCTCTCTGACAAACTCCTCCTGTGCAACCGAATCAACATCCGCCATTCGCGCCACCAAATTCGCAACCGCAGTTCGAACCTTCATCGAAGATTCCCCTAAAATCCCAACAATAATCGGAACCCCAAAACGTCGACGATCAATCTAACAGTCTCGGGGTCGGTGCCGATGTTGGAGAGCGCATTCGCCGCCGCGATTTGCGCGTCAGGAGAAGTGCCTTCCTTGAGAAGCTTGAGCAAAGGAAGAATTCCGGCTTCTCGACAATCATTTTCTTGTTGCGATTGTTGTCACGTGCCAAAGAGGCGAGTTGGTTAGCGGCGTCGATACGGTACTTGATTTGGCCCATCTGGACGGTGGAGATGGAAGACCAGACCCAGGCGAGGATTGGGTCGTTGCTGGCGATGGGGGGCAGAGAGGGGCTGGTCTCGTCGGAGTCAAAGATGGTCAAAAGCCAGCGCATGTCGCCGATTGAGGATTCTAGAAGACTCGAGACTTTCCTGAAGTCGGCACTGGTGGTGATGGCGAACACGTGGCGGAGGACGCCGTTGTGCTTGCACTTGCGGACTAGGGTCAAGGCACGGTCGAGGTTCTTGGTGACGTCAGCGACAACGCGGCGGACGGGGCGGTCGTAGAGGGTCTGTGTGGAGGCGGCGAGGCGGACGCAGGAGCGGAGCATCTGGGAGAGGCGCTCCACTTGCCTGGCGAGGTCGCCGCACTCCGATTTGGAGGACTCGGCTTCCTGGGCCCCTTTGATGAGTCGATCCGCCAGTAGTATCGGCAGCGACAAGTCTTCTTGAAGCGATTGCTCGTATTCCGTCACTGGAGTAGCAGTGGGTGTCACTGTAGCAGTAGCTGCCATTTTTTTTTTTTTTAAAGGAAAAAATTAGAAATGGATGGATGATTGATTATTGTCAATTTTCCACATTTGGTTTTATATATGTTTGGGTATGTGTTTCGTGTGGTGTCAGTTTAAACAAAAGATAAATATGGAGATTCATTTATTAATTTAATTAAATGGATTATTTTAAAGACAAAAGAGCGCGTGAATATTGATATATAAAGGTAACGACTGAGGAAGCGGACGACGCTGGAATCCATTACTTGGATTTTCTTTAGCTATAATTAAAACAAGGGATATTATCATTTTTCTTTAAAAATATAATGTTTTACTCTCTATTTTTAAAGAATTTATTATTTTTTTCCCCACATTAAAAATATTTACAATTTTTCATCATACTTTTTAAATTATTTACCATTTTCCCTTCTACTATTAGAAAAATTAATTTAACTGTTAATTATTAAAGATAAAATAATAATTAACTATTAATTTGATAAGAGATATTATTATTTACTCATGAGGTTTGAAAAAAAATATAATTTTACCCAATTTTTAAAATATTCATTATTTTTCCCTTTCAGTTAAAAAAAACTAAAATATATACTTTAAAATACATACTCTTAATGAAAACTATAAATAAACTATTATATTATTAATATATTTAAATAAAAATAATAAATTATTAAATTTATTATAAAATAAAAAAATTAAATACCTCATATTATTATTATACTCATTATCCATCTCTAAAAAATATAAAATATAAGAAAATATAATACATAAAACCATTCGTCCCTCTCCTTCAATTATGATAATTAGGTTAGGGTTTAGTATTGGGGATGAATAGTAATGATGATAAATAATTGGCTTAGAATTTGGTGTTAGGGATAGATAGTAATGATGATGGACAGAGAAAAATTGTTTTGTTATTGTTTATTTATTTTTATTTTTTTTATTATGATGATGAAGAAGATAAAGATATTTTATTTTTTATATTTTCAAAATTTTAATTTGAGGCAAATGTAAATTTTTATTTTTATTAATAGCGAATGCTATGGTTGCACAAGGAAGCAACGAAAGCTATACTGTAACACCCCCTGACCCGACCCGTTTGGATCGACCTAGGGAGTCCTAATGGGTTTTTAAATACTTTCTATAAATTGAAACTCACGTTATAT
>QUWJ01002201.1:0-23573 GCA_003430845.1 Xanthoceras sorbifolium | reverse complement strand
TAGGGTTGTCTTGACTATTGCTTTGGCTCGAGGATGGTCTTTAAGACAACTCGATGTTAACAATGCGTTTCTAAATGGTGTAGTGGATGAGGATATGTTCATGGCACAACCTCCGGGTTTTGTGGATTCTAATCCTTCCTTGGTGTGTAAGTTACACAAGGCTCTCTATGGTCTAAAGCAGGCTCCTAGGGCATGGTTTGATAAGCTGAAACAGGCCTTACTCAGCTTTGGTTTTCATTCTTCCAAGGCTGATAATTCTCTCTTTCTCAAGTTCACTTCTACTCATTGCATTTATATACTAATCTATGTTGATGATATTATTGTGACTGGCAGCTGTCCTACTGCTATTAACAGTCTTGTCCAGCAGCTTCATCAAGCTTTTGCTCTAAAAGATTTGGGTTTATTGCATTATTTTCTGGGTGTTGAAGTACTGCCTACTGCTACTGGTTTACATCTTTCACAACACAAGTATATTCAAGATCTTCTCCAACGACAGGGATGCTCACTGCTAAACCCTTTCCTTCTCCTATGGTGACATCTGCAGGCCATACTCTTTCTGCTTATCGTGGCTCTCCCCTTGCTAATCCTACTGAATACAGGTCTGTTGTTGGGGCGTTACAGTATGCCACCATCACCAGACCTGATATTGCCTATTCTGTTAATAGAGTTTGCCAATTTATGCAAAATCCCTTGGATGAACACTGGCGTGCTGTTAAGCGCATTCTGCGCTATCTACAGGGTACTTCTACTGCTGGGCTGCAGTTTTTCAAAGTCCTCCACAGCCTCTCTTAACCTAGTGGCTTACTCTGATGCTGATTGGGCTTCTAACCCTGATGATCGTAAGTCTACCAGTGGGTTCTGTGTGTTTTTTGGTCCTAATCTTATCACTTGGAGTGCCAAAAAGCAGCACACTATATCTCGCTCTTCTACTGAGGCTGAGTATCGAAGCCTAGCCTCTGTTGTTGCTGAACTTTGTTGGCTAAGTCTCTTCTTTATGAACTACGGGTTCCTCAGCCAATGGTGCCTATTGTGTGGTGTGATAACCTATCTACTATAGCTATGTCCAAGAATCCTGTTTTACATGCGCGAACTAAGCACATTGAGCTTGACCTCTATTTTGTGCGTGACAAGGTCGCTCAGTGTGAGGTTCAAATTAATCATGTTCCATCCTTGGATCAGGTTGCTGATGTATTCACCAAAGCTCTTTCTACGCCTAGGTTTCAGTATTTGAAGAACAAACTCATGGTCGTCTCTTCTCCCATGTGTTTGAGGGGGGATGTTAGTGATATAGCTCACTCTGCTACATCAGCTACCTTGACTGTGACTAAGCTTCGCTCAAGTGACAGTCTCAGTAACGCAAAACATCAAAACATGGTGACAGATCAACTCAGACAGTTTGTCAAACAGCTGGCAAAACAGTTGGTGGGTGTTTGTCTACAGCTAGTCCTCCTAAACTTACAAGTGATGACAAACACAGCAAGAAGAAAGAACAAGTTGATCATCATAATCACCATCGCAGGAATCATGATGATCATGGTTAAGCAGTTATGATTCTGTTCATTTTGGTGGGAAAAGTTGTTAGGGCTTAACAACTTTTCCCGCCTCATTTTGTAATCTGTTAGAGTAGATCTATTGTATATATATGTGTAAATTACATATCTGATGAGTATTGAAAAAAAAGCAAATACAAAAGAAATTAAAAATAGAGAAGATGTTCTCTAACCGTTGGTTTTACAAAGAAAATATTCTCTTCACATATTCGTTCTTCTTTTCTCTATCTGGATTTCTTCTTCGATCTGCTCATCTTCTTCTTCCTTGAGAAAAGCTTGACCTAAGAGTTCATGAGAGACCTGCAAGAAAGAAAGAGAAGTAGATTAGAAAGATCGAGAGAGAGTTTGGAAAACATGAAATGAAAAGGAGAGAGAGTTAGTGGAGAGTTAGTGGTTTTTGACTAAAACAGTAGAAGATATTTTTGAAGAGTGAAACGGTGTAGTTTTATTAGAGCTCATGCATTAATGGGTAACTTAATTTTACAAAAGAAGGCACAAAATTTTGCCAGAAAAAAAGTTACTGGTTGCATTTGGATTGTCTTTTATTAACTTTTTTATAAATTAAAATACCACATGGTTTTCAAGAACTTTTTTTTTTTTAAGGGAGTATAATTACAACATTAATAAATGTTGGGATCTGTCGAGATCAATCACTAAACGCGCGGTCTGGATATGTACTCCCATAATGGGAGACATCTACTTTCACAATAAGGGGAGAAAACTACCCACACATACTGGTAAATGTGTATGGTGAGAATTAAACCCTCACCACTGAGGTGAGAGGAAGGTACACTAACCACTTTACTATAAGTGGATGTGCATGGTTTTCAAGAACTTAATCACCATTTTTTGTTCAAACTCAAAATATTTTTAGACTTTTAAGTAGGGGTGGGTGTGGTTCGGTTTGATTCGGTTTTGGGTGAAACCAACAAAAACTGACAATTGATCAGTTTTTAAAAAAGTGAACCAAACCGATAATCGAGAATAAAATGAACTAGACCAAACCAAACCGAATTAGACCGATTTGGTGCGGTTCTGTTTGGTTAGTTTATGAGCCTATTGGACCATATAAATTATAATGAACTTTCAGTTTTTTTACATCAAAATATGATGACGGGTTTAAGGCACTAATTAAACCTAATATTATATGGATTCACAGGTTCTATATATATAAATATTCAACTTTTACACACCCTACATAGTATAATTGTATTTTTTTTTCCTCATTGAAGCGAGTTTGAAACAGAAATAAAATAGCCACATAACATTGTATTCTAAAAAGCATCTAGTTGGGAGGGAACCTACAAAAATAAACCAAGCGAAGAACAGCAAAACAAAAAGGGGCCATTTAAGGTAAAAGCAAAACAACAGTCACAACTATAGCCAGTGCAGTTGGTTACACACTAGAGAAAGCTATCATGAAAGAAAGAATTCACCCTCTCGCGAGTTCAATTATGTACTCGGTTTTGCGGTTCGGTTCGTCGGTTTGGGGCTCCATATCCCGAACCGAACCAGTTCGGTTGGTTTTTTAAAAAAAAACCAATCGAACTGAACCAACAAAAACTACTGAACCGATTCAAAACCGTCTAGTTCGATTTGGTTCAAAGGTTCCGTGGTTCGGTTCGGTTTCATACCCACCCCTACTTTTAAGTCATTAAAAAAAATGTTAAGATGAATATGATAATAAAACATCTAAAATAGAAAAAAAAAATTTCCCATATTTTGTTTTTTTGAAAAATACAATTACAAGATTAACAACTGCCGGGACCTGTAGAGATTAATCACTAAACGTGCGGCTTGGATACTATTATGTGCATAATTTCATTAAGCCCAATAGGCCCAGAAATGTCAATAAAATCCAACGGGCCTGGAGAAATCAACGACGCCCCATGAGCTGGAAAGTTGATGAAGTCCATGTAACAAGCAAATCCCAGTGAAGAGAAGTGAAGGAATCTGGAGCTCTATACTAGCTACAACACTCCAGCGACCAAGAGGACCTCGTCACATCACCTCTCATTACCAGTTTGGCTCCAGCTCAAAGCGTAATTTTCAGATAAAAGAAAATCCTATGGTTTTAGGGATTTGATCACATCAGTTGACCTAGTTTGAAATTGTATTTATTTCCTGATTTTCAACATCCTGATTAAATTGTAATTCTTAGGGTTTTATTTGGTCCTTGATTTCTAGCAATTTGATTCCATGTAAACCAGAATGATTTCATCCCTTCACATTATAAAAGGGAAAGATCATTACTGGTACAAGGGTTATAAAAATTCTAAGAGAAAACACTTATTGACAGCTCGTGAGTAATATAAGAACTACTCACACATGTTAGTAAATACTCATAACGAGACATCTACTCCCACAATAAAAGGGAGAAAACTACTCACACATGTTAGTAAATACTCATGATGGGACTTGAACCATCACCATTGAAGTGGGAGGAGATACAATAACCGCTTGAGCTATGAGTGGTTGTGCAAATATTCTCATTTTATTAACTACAATGTGACATCAAATGTACATGAGAAAAAAAAAATTCTACTCTAAGAAAAAGGTTTGCTATAATTTCTTTTTTTTTTTCAAACACAAAAATATTAACTAGTAAAAAGTTGAACATAAATCTTTACAATTTAAAGTAAATTTAGTGAATTAAAAGAATTTTTTTAAATTTTATTTTACGTAAAAGAAAGAAAGAAAACTCAAAACATAAAAATTTTTTCAGGAAGGAAGGATAAATTTTTAGAACAATTAAAAATTTTCAATATTTCTGGTTTTAAATTTAAACTCATACATACAAGACACAAAAAAAAAATCCAAACTATATATGTATATATATTATACCAATCCCATCAATAATAGAACTAGGTTAATACTAAAAAGAAAATTTAATTATAAGTATTATATAAATGTAGGACACTTCTTAGGTGTAGAATTTCACACGTAAATAAATATATATATATATATATTTCAAAATACTAATTTTGTATCGTTATACGAATGCTATAAATAATTACAGATCGGATTTCGTAGAAATACAAAACCAAACCCGAAATCCTACTATGTAAACGTAAATCCATCACAAAGTGAGCGAATGGGAGTGTAGCAATAATAAAATGAAAACAAATAGAAAGAACAACAGTACTTAGAAAAGTTGATTTGTAGATTTATTAGAAATTTAAACTTTAATTTATTCTGACTTGTTTTTTTTTCAATAATTTGGTAATCAATTTGATGAGTTTTTGTTTAAGAAGAAGAATGTTAGTTGAAAGTGTATATATATATATACACTCTTCCTGATAACAATGATAACCCTTTATATGTATAAATACATTTTATAATAACTTGTCAATCTTGTTCTGATCATCACTACCAGATCTCAAAATTTTTTTTTTTTTTTTTATAATATAGTTTCATATTCTACCAAGTAATCACTGAAATGAAAAGCCTGAAACACATGCATGTTAAGTTAAAAAAAAAAAAAAAAAGCCATGGTCCCAACTGCTGTTTACCCTTTTGAGTGAATTTTTTTAAAAATAAAAAATAAAAGATTAAATTATATACAAAGTATATAGAGTGTGATCTAAGCAATTAAAAAGATCCTTTAAAAAAAAAATTAAAAGGATGAAACGAAAGTAAACTTATTAAATTAAGTCGATAAAAGGTTCCGTGAAAAGACCAAACTTTTCTAAAAAAGCCTTTGAATTTCACCGTCGATTATTTTCTCAACTAATGTTAGTATTTGGTTTAGATTTCGTGTAAGGCAGATTTTTTATTTTTTATTTTTCTCAATTTAGATCAATATACATTTGCATTTTACAATTTGGGCTGTTTGGAAATTGACTTTAGTCTATCCTAGGGAATGATTTGGGGACAAAAAAAAAATAATCTCCATTTATTGCTTGCTTGTCCTATCCTAGCTTATTAGACTTGCACATGGAAGCCACAGCCAAGGAACAAAGGATGTTTTGAGTGAAACACATTTAGTTACTTTACATAAAACAACAAGAAGCAGTTAATGAGGCAAGTATTCTTTTTTTTTTTTTTAAGGGGTATAATTACAATATCAATAACTGTTGGGACCTGCTGAGATTAATCATTAAACACGTGGTCTGGATATTTACTCCCATAATGGGAAAATACTACTCCCACAATAAGAGAAGAAAACTATCTACACATACATATGGTGACCTCACCACTAAAATGGGAGGGAGGTGCACTAACTACTTTTACAAGTGGATGTGCTAATGAGGCAAGTACTTAAGGATAAAGAATGTTTTATCAACATAATAAAACTTTGGATAAGATTGTCCAATTACCGTGAGACTGATACTCACTCAAAATACATGTTGTTGACAGTAATTTTTAGAATATAACTAAGTTAAAATGTCAACTACGACACTTATGATAAAAGTATGATGAAAAGGTCAAAAAAATCAAAAGAAAGAATTATTTTAGGATAGTAAGAGCCTCTTGGCGAATTTTAGGATCTCTCCACAGCTTGAAAGATTGAGATGTATTGCAATGTTTCTTTATCGTCACCTATAATCAAAGAAAATACCTCAAGGAGTGCCTTGCGTTTAAACTCCTTCGATCAAGTCAATTTTATTATAAAACCAAGTTTTTATATATAAAATGGCAGAGTTTTGACTCATTTATCTCATAGCATCAGAGAAACCTCTATTTATAGAGGTTTTGTAGAAATTATCCAGCTAGAGGGCTGATGTCATCGTGGGATCTTCGAGAGTCATCATTATCTCGCACATCCCTTATGCATCAAATCTCCTGATTTTTTTAGTTGAATAAATCGAGAGGATTTAAGAGTTTATCAGTAATTAGGTGGTCCAAGAATACCGCATTAGATACGGTATACCTTAGACATTTATTGTGATAATACTGACAATTAATGCTCTATGCACATTAATGGCTAGCGAGACTGATAATTAATACTCTTTTGCGCATTGACTGCTGATGAGATAACTCTTACAAGATTGATCTATCACCGAGAAAATAATTCTCTCAGCTACATAAAAGAGTTAAAACTATTCGAAATCGGTTACCGAGGGTTTCTCTCGACCAAGAAAGCCTAAAAAAAATGGCCTATCCCAACTCAATACTACCTAAATGTTCCTCACAGAACTATCCTCAATACACATGACGTAATATAAGATAATATATGATTAGTTGAAGCTCCTAAGTTATTTTCTCTTCATTTACATGCAAATATTTGCATGGCCCACCACCCCTTCTTAACGGGCTATAAAATTTTCAAGATTTGTTTGGTTTTCAAATGGGAATTTTTTTTTTTTTCCTTGGATAAAAGAAAATGATCAAAGATTTTACCATATTCTGACAAAACAATAAACTTACAGAATACCCTTTATCATTATTATTATTATTATTATTTTCATCCAACAGATTTTGCCGGTTATCACTTATCAGAGCTTTTGTCAACTAAAAGTCTTCAAAAGCCTACGAGTCAACAAACAAACAAACACACACACACACGCACACACATTCTTTCTCTTTGGTTGCTTTTTTGCTTGGTTATTATCAGTATTCTGTTCACTAGATTTCTCCTCATTCCTTCAAAAGCTCTCTCTCTCTCTCTCTCTCTCCATGGAAAATGTCACCAAACGTCGAAGGAAACAAGCCAAGACATCGAAATCACTCTTCGACTTTGAAGGTAATTACTTTCTTCTTCGCTTGTAAATGTATATAAAGAGGTCTTGAGATCAAATCTTACTCGTATATATATATATATAAAAATATCAGGTTTTCGAGGTTTGGTTTACATTCGAGTTATATTATCATGATATAATCTTACAAAAAGTCTAACTTTTTGGGTTTGTTTTGACAGAGGTTAGTAGTATTGAATGGGAGTTCATAGACATGACAGAACAAGAAGAAGATCTCATCCTCAGAATGCATAGACTCATTGGAGACAGGTAGCTTCATTAGTCATTAATTACCAATTATAGACTTTTATATTATTACAGTATCCTACACCTTTTTTCTTATAAAAATTCAATTTAAATCTAAAACTGAGTTGGTCTTTTTGTTTTTCTCTCTGTTCTGTTTCTTGTCTTTTTAAAAAAAAAAATTCTTTTGGTTTTCTTTAATATTGGACAGTGATCTACTACTATATGCAGAATATGATAATACAGTCCCTGTAATGGGTTGTTTTTAATATATACTTTTACAAGCTATCCTCCAAATTTTTATTAGGCTAATTGGAGTAGAAATACCTATAGAAATAGTTTTTAAATAACATTTTTAATTTCTATCATTAACAAATTGGAAAAAAAAAAAAGTCAAATTTGAGTCTCAAAACATTAAAATTGGTGTGGTAGACCCCAGTTCATAGAAAATTTGATATGCTGCAAAATATAAGTGGTTGCTTGTAAAATAATTAATAGATACGTAGACAGTATTGTCCCCACAGCTGAATTGATTTCTCTCCTTGTGATTGTACATGATTGAAATCATGCTTTTCTCTCTGTGGTTGTCTTCACAAAGGAAAAGGATGACAAATGATTATACTCTCAAAATTTTTAGGCCTTCTTTTTCTTGTTTGTGCAGTTATTGCTTCTGGTTATAATTGTACTGTGATACAAGATCATTATTGCTTTGCTTTTCATGGTAGTTTTCCCATTGATTGCTAGGTCAAGAATAGAGAATTTTGTATTGTCTTGAAGACCTAGACTTTTTCTATCCTAGAACCGTAAATGGCTATGTAATTATTTTTACTTCTGTCCAATAAAATTCTGTCGTACATATATCTATGTATGAATTTAAATTCGCGGTCATCATTATAATTGATAATCGCTGAAAAATATAAATATGTGACAGAATTTTATTAGACGGGCACGTAGGAAGTGATAAACCCATCCTCTAAAAGCTTTTCTCTAGCTTCCCTAACTTCATATCCATCCAGAGCTCAACTTCCATCTCCAAAATCATTGATCTTCAAGACACTCCTAAGAATTGCCAGCTACTGTTCTTCCATGTATGTTAACTGCTAATCTGCAACTAAAACAATAATGTTTTTATTGAATAGTAAAGTTATTTTGTCTTGACTCATGCCAACTCTTCAGGATTTCCCACATTTCTCTCTTTTCTTCTAATATTCTTGGTGTTATTAGTGCTAAATTTGGAAACTCTAACACTGGAAAGATGGACTTTTCAGGTGGGATTTGATAGCGGGAAGAATTCCAGGACGGAAAGCCGAAGAGATAGAGAGGTTTTGGATAATGAGAAACTGTGAAGTGTTTGCAGAGAGAAGAAAGGAGAACAAGAAATAGAAATCTAAAATCTTTGTTCATTGATTGTAAATGACTTCAAATATCTTTCTTATTTCTTTTACTCTTAATTTCTTTTTCCTGCACCAAAAATCCGGCTTCTACCAGTTGATGATACGTCACGAATACAAGCAAAAGTTACAAAAGAAACCTGTAAAATGCAAAACGAAAAAGTCCCCCCATCCTTGGCATACCTGGAGCTCATTTTACCCTTATAATGAAAGCATTACCAAAATCTAAGCAAATTTAGTTACAACTCACAACATCACAGTCACAGGTCAATAGGTGCAAGCAGCCATCAATAGGAACAATGGATTCCATAACTATAAACCACTATCAGATTCTATGATGGGAGAAAATTTTTACTTGTCAAGTATACATGGTGATTTGCATTCTTGATTTCTTCAAATATATTACATTGTATGAGGATTGTATATATGTTGATTGATGTAGTTAAATGACTATAGTACAGATCATTAGTATACAGGACTTACTCATGATATGTAAAGAGAGCTAGGCAGAGAAAATTGTATTATCATATTATCAAGACACCATATTGATCCGACTCATACTATGTGTTGGCGAAGATAATCAACTCGAGTTGGATGCTTCAGCTTCATGAGAGCCTTAACTTCATGCTTCCTGACCATTTCTCTCGAAATATTTAAGTTCCCTGCAATTTCTCCCAATGTTCTGTCACCTTTACCATCCAACCCGTATCTTTGTCTGATCACCAAGCTCTCCTTAGGCTTCAGAGAATCAAGCTGGGCAAAAGTTCACAGAAGGTTGTAACTTGTAAGTTCATGACTCAAATTGATCATGGTTTATCATTACGACAGAGTTACCATAAATTAGCAATTCAAGGTAGTCTTCTTCCAGCAAAAGACGAAAGCACGGAAAAAATACTAAAGAAAGGATAAAGAGGCATGGTACAGGAGGATGACGAAACAATAAAAAAAACTAATACTAGAAAGGTTGACTACATGAATTTTACGGTTAATTCAACGAAATATTGCAGTGATCCTATTATGGTTTGCTTAGTAACCAATGAATAACAGAAGAAATGCAAGGTTTAAGAGGATGAGTGGTACCACATCATCAAGTGCAAGCCTGAGAAGAGCAGATTCCCTCTGGTTATCAGCTCCAACGCCATCAACATCAGTAATCCCATTGATGAACTCTTCTTGTGTGACTGCATGCCTTGAATGAAGAGACATAACAGGTTTTGAAGCCTTCATTACTTCACGGTACCTCTCAGGGGAGATTCCAACCTTTTCAATTATCTCTTCCTCTGTCGGTAACCTCTTATGCTCAAACAACAACTCCAGTTTGGCTCTCTGGATTTCCATTCTAACCTGCATGAATAGAAGTGTACAAGTTATGACAAGTCCTTATCGACTGCAAGCATCCATCGTGATGCTTTTTATAAATGAAAAACAAGGAAAAATAAATAAATACAAAGTAGGTAAAGTGCATACCGAATCAAGGCCAAAAGGAACACGAGTAAAGCTTGAAACTGTCATTGAACGTGCAATAGCATGCCTAATCCAAAACAGACCATATGTCGATAGCCGAAATCTCCTTTTTGGTTCAAAGCGGTCAATCGCCGTGATGAGCCCCTTCACTCCTGCCTGACAAAGGTCTTGAAATTTGGGGCCATTTGAAAAGTCTTGAAAATATTTTTTCATAACAAATAAAACAAGCCGGAGATTGTGCTGCAACAAATATAAGCATTATTAGTTGATGTTTTCTTCTCGACATTCAATAGAAATCGAACTTACAATAATACTTACCTTTATGAGCTTGTTCCGTGCTGCTCGACCAACCTCCAAGCATTTCCTTACTTGAACCACACTCATCTTTACTGCCATAGCTAATTCACTGTCAGTTGGGTCTCTCCCCAAGTCTTTCTGTAAATGCTCCTTTACTTGAAGGAGTACCTACATATAACAAACACAACTTAGCGGCAGAACATTATACCCAGTCTAGCTAGATGTTTAGACTGATGACATAGAGAAAAGCGAATTGCTTTTTGAGAGTAGGAGGCTCACCTTCATAGGTTGCATCAATTTGAACAACCAATAATGCTCTGTAGAAGAAAGAACCGGAGGTATCATCACCTTTTTCCAGTCCATGCTGACCAAATCAGTCGAAGACGAATACTCCCTCACAAGTTTCTCAATCTTCTCCTGTTCATCCATACTATCCTTTCTTTTCTGAATTTTGTCAACCAATTCATCTACTTTGTTCTTTCTAAGCTCAATTCTTTTGTCGAGACTTAATCGCTTAGGCTTCTTACTCAGGTTCCTGACCACAGGTTTACCAGTATCGTTATCTTCTTTCTCGTCGCCTTCACTGATCCTCTTTCTCCCCCGACGACCTCTCCTCATTACGCCATTTGTATCGTCCACATCTGAAGTTTTAATTGATGGGCTAAGCTTGTATATACTTTCAAGTTTGGCAGCAGCTTCATTGTAATCCATGTCCGAGGTACACGGAGAAGCCACATCGGTGGAGACAGCTTTGACTCTTTTCGAAGATTTGCTACCTTTCCCTAGTCCTTTCTTGTGCTTCTTAGGTGCTTCTATTGGCAATGGAATTTTCTCGTGGGGCGCAACTAAAGCTGTGCTATCGGATTTATCTGCTTTGAATGCCACAATCAAAGGCCTTTTCGACGTAGCCCTTTGAGTTGTAAATTTCATGCTTAATCCTAGTGGAGTTCGAGCAGCTGAACTAGAGATGCTTACAACTCCCATACCAAGTTGTCTGAGAAAAAGTTTTAAGCAATGTAGAAAAGCTTTCTAACAGAAAAATACTGCAACCATAAATAAATGCTCAATGCAATTAGTAAAAATTCAAGTTTTTCCTTGTTATGAGACTCACACATATAAACAGAACACCAAATGATCTTCCACACAGAAGATTTAAAAAAAAAAAATCCCAAATGCCAACAGAACTACGAAACAGAGCTACTTAATCACAGCAGTACATATCGAACATATGAATTTAATAGCATTAGAGTTACTTTCTCCTGTTTGTATTTTCAATTTTCCCTCAACAAAAACACGTCTTACTGTCTTCGAACACCAAATAAGTCACCGGAGACACGCAGTCTCCATCTAATTCCACAGGTACATATGATCAAGTAATTCCAAGATCATTCCCTTCAATTACGTAGAAATTATCCAAAACCATGCCAATTCTCATGCCATATATATCTACATTAAGTACTGATCACAGGTTAACACAGTTCTACAACAACCATCACAAAAACTTAAACTAATAAATTACAAACAAACCCAAATTTCATCATCATCTCCCATTAAACACCAAAACAACAATTCATCAATCACTGATCTACCAATTACTGAATCACCATCAAAATACAATCAACCTCAAAATCAACCAAATGGGGGCCTCTATTATGTATTCCCACTTGAACCCATCATGTTCATGACCCTGGTAGCTCCATATCCATATATATATATATATATATATATATATATATATATACACACACACACACATATCAAACCAAAATGAACTACATAGAAAAACACTGATCACATTTACACTAATTTTCATTAATTTCCCTACAACATAGAAGATATTACAAGAACGTGCAAAAAAAAAAAAAAAAAAAAGAGGAAGAAATTCTAGTACTTGCCATGCAAGAGAGAGAAAGAGAGTAGTGAGAGAGAGAGGAGTACCTGAGAAAAGAGAACAGAGAATAGAGAATTCTTCGGTGATTCTTCGGTGACAAAACTTTAGAGAACAGAGAATCTAAACTGAGAATATTTTATGGGTTTTTATTACAAGAAAATCGTAAAAAATACGTAAAATAGTTACGTAAATTACGGTGTCCACAAATTTGAAAAGCTTTGGAAAAAAATCGACGGACGGGAAAAGTTGGCGGGATGAATCGTACGGCTGAGGGAGTGTACAAGTAAGTGAGTGAGATCGCGAGAAGTTTGTGATATAGAGTTGTCGTGGTGACGTGGCTAATCCAGAAGCCAGACAGCGTAGCTTGCGTGGCGCGCTTGAAGTGGAGGGCGAGATATCTTGTGCGGCCCTGTGGATGCTGCTCGTCACACTTGGCTGGTTTGATTCGAAAAAATTGTTGTGGGACCCGGTTGCTTGTGGTGGTCGGAGATATCATTACGTTGCTTAATTGAAGCCATTTGAAAATTGGAATATTAATAAAGCTTTTGAAAAATTTATTACTTTTTAGATCTCAAATTAATTGAAACCAAACAATATTGGAAAAATTATTAAATCATTTATTTATTATTATTTTTTGACTTGGGAGAGGAAAATTCAAACTCAACACATTAATATCGCTCAGAAGTGTGGTTACTATCAAATTATACATGCGACCACTGTAGATACAGAGATCTATATGTGTTCGAAGATACGACCAATGACCTGAAAAAAAAAAACAGGGATATTTATAAAATACTTGGTTCACCATAGTGGTATCAGTCAAATACACTCCAAAACTCAAATCAGCAAAGTCTTTATACTAATTGCATATAATAAGTATAGCGTAGGGTAGACAAACCTTTTGATGATAGTAGATGTCTATCGTAGGGTCACTATATCTTAAGTCGAGCGTAGATCGTGGAAATAGTAGTGAGGTGTGATGGTTAGAACCAAGGATGTGATTAAATCAGTGTTAGGTCGGCTTGGGCTTAACTCGACCTGCGGTGAAGTGTAGATCAAGGGTCTATGTAAAATGTGATGTCTTCAACGATTGAGTTTTTAAGTAGTCAACTTGAGAAAATGCACCCACTATAATGTCTAAATTCACCCACTTTAATGCATTTGGTAGGTGCTGGCTATTTTCAAAGTGGGGGCCTTGAAGAAATAGACACAGCTAAGTACACCCTAAGCATTTCTAAGTAAGCCAGAAATAAATTAATTGAACACATTCATATTTTTTTATAGGTAGTGATGTAGTGTATGGTTGAATTAAAAAGATTGGATCCTGTCTTAAACTATGCTTTACCTATGTTGACAGTGATTTTCGGATCACTTGATTGACTAAATTATCAACGTACATGTGGAATCAAACATAATGAAAGACATGGAAATGTCTTTATATACTCAACTATGGATTGTCGAGAGGTTATTGCCTTGAGAATGAACTCTTGGAAAATGATCATTGTAGAATATAGAATACTTCTGTGATTATTGGTTCACCAGTCAAAGAAGATGAAATCTCATCAGGGATGCTGGCTGATAACCGGCAATGACACTCCGACTATCAAGTCGGTGAAGGAACAGTGTTTAGGATTCATTTAATAGAGTTTCAGTATTTTTTTTTTTTTTTTTGCTTACATTTGTTCTTCTTAGTATGTTCCTATTTATATGAACGAGTTCTTGGCTAAGAGTGAGGTGTTTGTCACGTGATCTTCGTACGAAGATTGTTGAAGATTTGATGGAGAAAAATCCTCCCTAGAATCATGGATTGATGAGTCAATATTTTCATTCATTATTCTTCTTTATTTCTTTCCTTTTGTTATTTTCTTTCCATGTACATTGGTCTATAGTCTCTCTATATAAAGAGCTCTATTCCTATTGTAAATAAATACAGCTAAAATAAAAGTCTTGAATATTTTCCTATCATCTCTATTCTTCTATATTCTTTTTCATGGTATAGAGAATTAGGTTTTAGAGAAATTATTTTTACAATTTTTTTTTTCTCATTTTTGGTCTGTCTAAAATAGACTAAAGGCTATTTTAGCTCGTCTCGTAGCTAAAGGCTACACTCAAACAGAAGGTTTAGACTATCATGAAACTTTTGCACCTGTTGCCAAATTAGTAACTGTTCGATGTGTTCTTTCAATTGCATCCATAAAGAAATGGCCTTTATACCAACTTGACGTCCATAATGCTTTTCTCCAAGGCGATCTCCATGAGGAGGTATATATGAAACCTCCTCCTGGATTTTGTCGATAGGGGGAGCATTTGGTTTGTCGACTTCAAAAGTCATTATATGGTTTAAAGCTAGCATCTCGAAATTGGTTTGAAAAATTTTCATCTGCACTTCGTCTTGCTGGATTCAAACAATCTCATTGTGATTACTCTTTATTCACTTCTAAACAAGGATCTTATATTACTGTAGTTTTGGTATATGTTGATGATATTATTATTACCGGTAATAATGATCTAGCAATAAAAGCACTCAAAGATTTTTTGCATAGTAGGTTTCATATCAAAGATCTTGGAGCATTGAAATTTTTTAGGAATTGAGGTTGCTAAATCCAAACAAGGAATATTTTTATCCCAAAGAAAATATGCCTTGGAAATTTTGAATTATGCAGGTTTCCTCGGTGGTAAACCAACAGAGTTTCCTATGATGCAAAATACAAAGCTAAGCCCAAATGATGGCGATGTATTAGAGAATCCAAGCCAATATCGACGATTGGTAGGACGCTTTCTTTATCTCACGATCACTCGACCAGACTTGGTGTACTTAGTTCAAACTCTTAGTCAATATATGTCCAATCCTTGCAAATCTCATCTTGATGCTGCTTATAAGGTATTAACATATGTGAAATCTGCACCCGGGAAATGAATTTTATTACCATCAGATAGTTCCCTTCAAATAGAAGCTTTCTGTGACTCCGATTGGGATAGTTGTCTTACAACCCGCAGATCTGTGACTGGGTATTGTGTTTTCCTTGGGAAGAGTCCTATTTCATGGAAAAGTAAGAAACAATCAACTATATCTCGATCTTCTGCAAAGGCAGAATATAGAGTCATGGCATCAACAACATGTGAATTAGTTTGGCTTAAATGGCTCTTAAATGATCTTGGAATTTATCACTCGCATTCGATGCGACTTTATTGTGATAACAAAGCTGCTCTTCATATTGCTGCAAATCCTGTGTTTCATGAAAGAACTAAGCATATCGAATTAGATTGCCACCTTATTCGAGAGAAGATTCAAGCTGGATTAATCAAAACTGCACACATTGCATCGTCAAATCAAATTGCAGATATTTTTACAAAGCCACTTGGAAAAGAACAATTTCAATATCTAAGTAGCAAGCTGGCATTCACAACATTCATGCTCCAACTTGAGGGGGAGTGTTGAAGATTTGATGGAGAAAAATCCTCCCTAGAATCATGGATTGATGAGTCAATATTTTCATTCATTATTCTTCTTTATTTCTTTCTTTTTGTTATTTTCTTTCCATGTACATTGGTCTATAGTCTCTCTATATAAAGAGCTCTATTCCTATTGTAAATAAATACAGCTAAAATAAAAGTCTTGAATATTTTCCTATCATCTCTATTCTTCTATATTCTTTTTCAAAGATTATCATAGCCTGAATCTTTCTTCTTGTCAAATCTCAGTGATTTATCGAGTAAATTAAGGGATTTTCAGGTATATCACGGGCTAAAGCTGCCCGAGGTATGCTGCATTTAATGTTACTTGTTTTTTGCATTAATGTCGATGGTACATGCATTTAGTACCTTATAGGCAATTAATGCCTTGTCATTTATTATGATTATTGATTAACCGGGCATTGATTATTTGTCCTTTTGTCCGAGAGAGCAGTCAGTTCACAAAGGTTTGACATTTTCGACATGTTCAGTAGGTTTAGTATTTCATTGATATAGTGTGTCCTACCTTTTCTTACTAAGTCAATGTCATGGCAGTGTCGAGAAAATAAAACAACCTAAATTTTAGAAAATCTAGAGAAATATGGCACTTAGGTTCCTTTTGGTATTGACTTTTGAGAAGTTAAAATAATTTATTAAATTATTTTTGTATAATAAAGATGTTTGGTAATTTTTAAGATAGTGGCTAAGACTTTGGCTAATCGTTTTAGAGGGGTTTTGGATGAGGTGATTTCTAGCAATCTGAGTGCATTTATCCCGGGTCATGTGATAACGGATAACACGATTGTAGGCTTTGAGTGCATGCATGCGCTAAAGCGAAAGGTGAAGGGGCGTAAAGGCTTTCTAGCGTTAAAGCTTGATATGTCGAAAGCCTACGACAGGGTGTAGTGGCTTTTTTAGAAGGGATGATGTTGACTATGGGGTTTCCAGAGAGGTGGATTGATAGGGTTATGTGTTGTGTTCGCTCGGTTACTTACTCTTTTAATATTAATGGGGAGCCTTGCGATGATCTCAGGCCATTATGCAGTCTTCAACAAAGGGGTCCGTTGTCTCCTTACCTTTTTCTTTTTTTCGCTGAAGGGTTGTTGAGTTTGTTGGTTAAAGTAGAAAGCGACGGGCTTATCTCGGGATTTAAATGTAGCAGATTCGGTCCAAAGATTACTCATCTATTTTTTTGTTGATGATAGTTTGGTATTCGCTAGGGCCTCTTCTTCAGAGTGTAAGAGTATCAAGAGTATCTTGGGAACTTATGTGTGTGCTTCGGGTCAGGAGGTAAATTTTGATAAATCAGCAATGTGTTGTAGTAAGCAGATTGGCCATGTTGAGGCTTGTGCGTTGGCTGATGTGTTAGGGGTTCGCCTGTTTGATTGCCATGAGCATTATCTGGGGTTGCCAGTTTTGCTGGCCTTAAAAAGAAAGAGTTATTTAAGAGTATTAAAGATCGAGTTTGGGCGAGGTTAAAAGGGTGGAGTGTCTCGCTCTTTTCTGTAGGAGGTCGTGAGGTCTTTTTGAAAGCAATGATCCAATATATCCCTCTTTACAGTATGAACTTGTTTTGGTTCCCTAAAGAGTTGATTAGGGAATTACAATGTCTTTATTCCAAATTATGGTGGGGTAGTAATGGTTCTCGAAATCGGATTCATTGGGGTTCTTGGTTGTGGTTGTGCGGGAGGAATGAGGAGGGAGGTTTGAGTTTTAGGGACCTGTGGATGTTTAATAAAGTTATGCTAGCTAAGCAGTGCTGGAGATTAATCAATAATCCCGATACTCTAGTTTCGAAGGTGTTGAAAGGTTGTTATTTTCCTCACTCTAGTTTTTTAAATGCTTCGATTAAATCCTTTAACTCTTTTGTGTGGAAAAGTTTTGTTTAGGGTAAAGAGCTGTTGATTCAGGGATCTGGATGGCGGGTTGGCACTGGTACTAATGTTTCAATTTTTAAGGATCGTTGGATCCCTCGGCCTTCAACTTTCTGGGTGCTTTCCTCTCAGGTGCTTGGGGAGTTCGCAACGGTCCATCAACTTAAAAATGATTCAGGTTCCTGGAACGTGGATCTTATTCGAGCAAATTTTCTATCGATGGATGTCAAGGCCATTCTCAGCATTAGATAGAGAGAGAGAGAAAATATAATTTTGAGATTAAAATATATTCCCATAAAAATAAAACTTTTCTCATGTTTGAGATTAAAGGCGGGGTCAGCATTTTTTATTTAAAGGGGTTGTAATAAAAAAAAATTAAAGGACTAAAAAATTGAGAAAAACTTTACAATTTTTTTATGTTTTTTAAATTCAAAATAATGGTTCTCTAACATTAATAATTACGTCTCTAATATTAAGTGTAGGGTCCCGATTCTAATAATAAAGAAACATAATTGTAAAATATAATCACGTCCGAGATTCCAAATTTGATATATATATTTTCTGATTGTATTATTATAGATTTGTTCCAAAATTAAAAGAGAAAATGCAAGTTTTTTTTGTAGGCGTTGACTTGGTTGCAAATGAAGAAGAGATAGAAAGATGTGTGATCGATGTGTCTCAGTCTCACTATTTTTGTAACACCCTAATTTTCTATAATTATGAAAAGTAATATTATTAAGCATGCAGAAGTTAAGTATGTGATTTAGAGTGGTGGAAAGTATATATTCAGTATATGGTTGAAAAACGAATAGTGATTTTAACCGAGTTAAATCCAATTAGATATATTATTTTTAATGTGCATTTGGATAATAATTGGTCTAATTGAATATTGGTGAAGTCGATTTGGTAATTGGATAGGTGTGGAATATTTTTTGGAATAATTATTGAGATGGGATGTGATTAATTGTAAATTGTTTGTCATTTGGTGATTTGTGGAAGTCAAGGGAGCAAATTGCAATTGTGAGATATTTATATATATTATAATGTTAGTGGAGATTGCCATGATCTTAAGATATATATATATATATATATATATATATATATATATATATATATATATAAAAAAAAAACATGACAAGTGGAATGTGGCATTCCACTTGTCCAAACAAAGAAACAAAAGTAAGGAATAAAAGTTAAGTCAAATAAGAAACAAGCTTGAAAACAATGCAAAACAGAGCAAAAGTTGGCGTGAAAGAGAGAAGAAATAAAGAGAAAGTGAGAGTTTTAGAGAGAGAAAGTGCTAGAAGAAGAAGAATGAGAAGAAATGTGAAGTTGGTCAAGAAGAGTTTTGTGTAAAGAATAGCATTTCAGGTTTGGTGATACCGTTTTCGTATTTTTCAGATTTTTCAGAATATTTCGGAATCGTTATATTATATTGTTTTTAGTTTATTTGAGCTATATTGATTATGATATGTTGTTTGAAATTGATTTTAGGATGATTTGGTATATATTGTTTATAATAAATTGATTTTGATATATATATATATATATATATATATTAGTGATTTGGATTACGTTTATTTGAAATATAATTTGGATCCGTAGTATGGTTTACGAAAAATATTTTGAATTGATTTTCGATATGTTTTGATTATAGTAATATTACAGAGAATATTATTAAAAGCAATTTCGTATATATTGGTTTGTGATTTGTTTCGAAAAGTGATTCGGGACATTTGGATTTACTATGGATTTATGATATATAATTGCATGTGATTTTAAATGTGATTTGAAGCGATTTCTGGATTCAGAAATATTTTTGAAAACAATTTTGTAATTTGCTTGTATATGTATATTGATGCGGTTCGAATTCCGGAAATGTGTATACTGATTTGGATATGATTTTAGAATTTCAACTGACGATTCTATTCGGAATGAATTATATGATTTTCGAAAAGTGATTTGACTCTGATATATGTAAACATAGATATGGATATAGGAGATTGACATGTCAATTGGGTTCTCTAAGTAGTACTACGCCTATATGTTATGTTTGAGGTACCACCCTTTGCGGGTTGGGAAATGTAACGCCCCTAATTTTGTGTAAATAGAATAAATATCCTTGGATTATTATTAATTATTATTAAACATGCAAGAGTTAAGTATGTGATTTAAATTGGTAGAAAGTATTATTTTCATGGTGCATTTGGAGAATAATAGGTCCAATTGAATATTGGTGAAGTCAATTTGTTAATTGGATAAGTGTGGAATATTATTGAGATGGAATATGGTTGGTGGGGTAGTTTGATAATTAAAGGAGGCTTGGTAAAATTATATGTGATTAAGAGTAAATTTGTGTCATTGTGGAATTTTAAGAAGTTTAAGGGTGCATTTTATAATTAAGAAAATATTATATATATATATATATATATATATATATATATATATATATATATATATATAATATTGGTAGTGGATGAAAAAAAAAAACAATTGGCACAGCACAAAAGCAAAAAAAAAAAATCAAAGCAATCTCAAAAAAAAAAAAACAAAATTGAGACAGAGAGTTGGCGTGAGGAAGAGAGGAAGAAAAGAAAGAAGAAAAGAAGAAGAGAAGGAGAGTGAAGCGGGAGAGAAGAGAGAAGAGGAGAGAGAAAGAAGAGAGAGAAAGGAAAGAGAAGAAGAAGGAGAAGAAGAGTAGGAAAGAAATATTGTCCAGAAATTGTCCAGGTTCGGTGTGCACTAATTTCGTATTTTTCAGATTTTTTAGAAATTTTCGGAATCGTTATATTATTTGTTTTTAGTTTATTTGTGATATATTATTTATGATTTATTGTTTGAAATTGCTCTTGAGATTATTTGGTATATATATTGTTGGTAATAAATTGATTTTGAATATATATATATATTCAAAATCATCACAAACAATATATAAATCTATACAAATATATAAAAACAATATATATATATATATATATATATATATATATATTGTTTGTAATAAATTGATTTTGATATATATATATATATTGTTTGTGATAAATTAATGAAACTATTTTGGGGCAATTTGATTTGATATTGATTTGTGAAATAAATTTGAATATAATTTTGAGTTTTTTATATGATTATTGATGATATATTTGGATTTTGTAAATGTGTGTATTGATTTGAATTTGATTGAAAATTGAATTTGACTATAAATGAAGGATTGAGAGGATTTCTGTTTTATAAAATTTATTTGATTGTATTGTAAGAATTTTGAAGTTGAAAATTGAGAATTTTTGATGATTTGTGAAATCTAGAATACCTGAATTACAGTCCTGATATATGTATAGGGAAATATGGATATAGGAGATTGACATGTCAATTGGGTAAATTAGCAGTACTGCACCGATATTCTTGATGATTATGATGATGATTCTACGGACACCATTTCCTTTGAAATGGAAAACCAACTGTGAAATACGGATACCATTTCATTATGAAATGGGAAACCGACAGTTTATATAGGGATACCATTTCATATGAGATAGGAAACCCAACTATAAAACCCGTAATCCAGTCCTGTAAACCCTGTTATTTGTATCAGAGGCCCAATCAAAACTGAAAGTCAGAAAATAATGTGGTAATAGAAAAATGTTATTGAGATTGAAACTCAGGAACTTTTGAAATACTTTATTTTATATAGTTTCAGTAATCGAAGTATATAATGTTGTTTTATATATATATATATATATATATATATATATATATATATATATATATTTCTGAATTTCTGAATTTAAGATTTATTGCTTTATATTACATTAAAATTTATTTTAGTGTACACCCACTAAACATTATTGCTTAGCGCATTGATGTTTATCATGCGTAGGAAATAGAGAAAGCAGCGGACAAAAAGAGTGAAGAGTTGGTCACTGCAGACAGAATCCAGAGTCACCTCACTCTTGGGTAGTTATTTACATTCTTATGTATATTAATTTATTAATGCATGCATGTATATAAAAGAATGTGAAAGTTTTTAATGTATAAGTTTTGTAAATATTTGTTTTATAGTTTATGTGGTTTTGAAGTTATAGTTATAGTTTTGTAATTATAACTTATGTATTGTTTTATTGTAAATGTTTGGGAAAGTCGCACTATATGGCAGAGTGCGCATTTGATTGAAAAAGAGATTTGAAGTGTGGTTTTTATTTTATTTGAGATTTTATTTGAAACAGGTTTTGGAAAATCAGAAAAATAGAGGAAACTCAGGCAAAATTTTTCAAAACTAATTTTGATGGGCTCACTAAAAATGATTTTAAATTATAAATTATTTGATTTTCAGATTATAAATAGAATGAAAAAAAGTTTTGAAAAACCCGGTAACGCTCCCTGAATACGCAGCGGGGGGTGTTACAGGAAATCTGATCTGGGATACGCAGCGGGTCCTCCGTTGGTATCCAACTCTGTTCTGATATATCTGGGATATGCAGCGGGTCCTCCATTGGTATCCATCTCTGTTCTGTATAGCCCGTAATCCAGTCCGAAAAGTATGTTTAGTATATCAGGAGCCTAAAATAGAAATAGAAATGAAATATAATTTGTTATATGATTTGATTTGGTATTAATAAATTTGATACGATATTTTATTCCGATTTCGGAAGATGTTGTTGATAATTGCTTTGAGATGATATTTGTTATCGTTTTTCCAAAGGATATATATATATATATATATATATATATATATCTGAAATATTTGATTTAATTGTGCCCCATATGTTGGTTTTATATGTTATTTACGTTATTGAGATATTATATTATGTTTATACAATTGGATTTTGGGTACACCTACTAAGCGTTATGCTTAGCGTGTTGAGTTTCTCACACGCAGGGAAGAGAGTTCAGGAAGAAGATAAGGTTGGAAAGAGTTGAGTCTGCAGTGATTGAGTCCTAAGTCACATCGCTCCCGCATTTTTGGTAGCCCACTATATCTTTGATGTTTATATGTATTATATCAGCATGCAGGACAAGAATGTTTTTATAAATATTTGAAACGGTATTTAGTTTTTATGTATGTTTGTAAATATTTGTAATATTTGGGCCCATGAAATTTAATGATTTTGGAGTTGAATATTTATAAGTATTTTGATATAATTATTTTGGTAAGTCGCACCGGATATGGAAGGGTGCGCAATTTGATTTGAGATTTTAGAAGTGTGAATTTTATGAATTGTGAAAACAGGTTTTGGAAAGTCAGAAAAACAGAGGAAACTCTGGCGAAATTTTCAGAAACTATTTTGGACTATTGATTTCGATTTATGTTTAAATATATGATTTTAAGTTTTCGATAGTATAATTTTAATGCTAACTGTATAAGAAAGTGCTTCCGCTACTGTTTTCAATTTTCAGTATATGTCTGTATCCGGTAGCGCTCCTCGATTCGGTCCTAGCGGATTTGGGTCGGGGGGTGTTACAGTTTTTAGTATCAGAGCCAATGGTTTAGGCGTTTCTAGACCAGAGCGAAATGTTTTGTACATTCATGCATTATAGAAAAAAAAAAAAAAAAAAGGAGAATGTGACTCTAATCTGCAGAATTCCTTTTCTGTCTTATATATAGGAAAATGGAAAGTGAAGGAGATAGAGATAGACCTGGGAGCCCTGCCAGCATGGCTAGGGAAGCAGCGGAGAATCAGTGAGTCCGAGAATGGCTGGACCGAAGATCCAGGATCAGCCAGTTAATGTGCGACAGA
>QUWJ01001080.1:0-23621 GCA_003430845.1 Xanthoceras sorbifolium | reverse complement strand
TTAGCAAAATTGCCCAAGCTCCACTAACAGTTGCAACACTACTCAAGCTCCACTAATTTTTGTAACATCTACCCGCCATTTTTGGACAAAATTGCCCTTACTTTTACATTTGACCACTGCACTGTCTATTCTTCTCTATCTCTAGACAACTTCTTCACCTCAGCCGTTCTCTCGTTGTCGCTTCTTCTATTCTCTTCTTCACTTTTCTTATGTTTTCCTCTCTTCTCTTCTCATAATCTCTTACCCAACCTAAGCACAGAAATTCAAGTTATCTCTTGCAAATAACCATCGATCATCTCACAAAGTCTTTTCTCTCCATCAAATTCCAAGGTTAGTGTTAAACTTTTTTTTTTTAGTGAATGCAGACCTTTATGGGTTTTGAATCAGTTGTAGGCATTTCACATTTGTTAATCCTCCATCAAAAAAATGAAGAACGAATTTTTATAAATTTTTTTTTTCATCATGCCGACCCGATGGTTTGGGCCCGATGGTTTTTCTTCATATTTTTTCATTATTTTTGGCCGATGGTTTTATCATGTCGGCCCGATGGCCTTGGCCCGATGGTTTTGTTTCATCGTGTATTTTCACATGGCGCCCGATGGCCTTGGCTCGATGGTTTTCTTTCATAATGTATTTTCATTGGCGGCCCGATGGTTTTTTTCATCATGTATTTTCACATGGCGGCCCGATGGCCTTGGCCCGATGGTTTATCATGTCGGCCCGATGGCCTTGACCCGATGGTTTTTCATGTGCCTTGGCCCGATGGTTTTATCATATCGGCCCGATGGCTTTGGCCCGATGGTTTTATCATGTCGGCCCGATGGCTTTGGCCCGATGGTTTATCATGTCGGTTCGATGGCCTTGGCCCGATGGTTTTCTTTCATAATGTATTTTCATATGGCGGCCCGATGGCCTTGACCCGATGGTTTTTTCTTTCATCATGTATTTTCACATGTCGGCCCGATGGCCTTGGCCCGATGGTTTTATCATGTCGGCCCGATGGCCTTGGCCCGATGGTTTTATCATGTGCCCTTGGCCCGATGGTTTTCATGTCGGCCGATGGCTTTGGCCCGATGGTTTATTCATGTCGGCCCGATGGCCTTGGCCCGATTGTTTCATAATGTCGGCCCGATGGCCTTGGCCCGATGGTTTTATCATGTCGGCCCGATGATTTTTGTTCATGCCAGGCTGGGAGTTTTGATACTTTAATTGAATCAATGTTTTATTTACATTTTTTATTTGAATGCAGGAAGGAGCATGGATGATGTGCAGTTGATAATCAACTGGGATGGACATTGGGTATGTGAACAAGGGGTTTATTGGTATGATGGCAAGAGATCAAAATGGGTGTTATTTCCAAGGAAGCAACTTATGCTCAACTATTAGATAAAGTGTATGCCGTCACTGGGATTGACAGAAAGTGCTTTCGAGTCATTATAAAGACGGTTGCTCATACCATCCGCCCAAGCATGCCTGTTGAGATAGTGATGATGATATGTTGTAATATTATTACGTCAAAGAATGTTGACCCTTTAGTTTGTATAACCGTGTCTGAGATGGCCATAGTGACCGACAATTACAGCAGCAATGTTTTCCAGAGTCATCTAATCAACAACACCATCCCATCAATCGTCAATTTCCTTCATCGAAGGGAAGTACTACATTTGGGAAGGCTACACACCAAATTTAATGATGATACGGTTGAAGAAGAATTTCAAGTTGTTGATGATTTCAGTAACGAAGCCAGAGATAATGAGAAGTCCGAAGATGTTCAGGGTGCTGGAAACAGTAATGAAGGGTTGGTTCGAGCCACGTCTGTAATATGTTCAATTAATGATGTTGAAGTGGCTTCGAGAGCTATGCCGATTCGGATTGCAAATGGGGAAGTCTTTGACAGTAAGAAAGAGTTGCACTTCCCAACTAAGAAGGTACGCTACTGCAAATCGTTTCAATTTGAAAGTGTGGAAGTCCGATACTTCACGTTTTGAGGTACGTTGTGCTGTTGGAGAATGCAAATGGCGGCTACATGCATTCAAGTTACAAACACTGATTTTTTTCGGATTATCAAATTTGACGACAAACACAGTTGCTCAATGGAGAAAAGGTTTTCATGGAATAGAAAAGGCTAGTGCACAGTTTATTGGCCAACATATCAAGGAGAAATTCGTGATGGTCGTATCTACCAGACCAAAGCAAATCATAAGAGATATCCAAAATGATTGGGCATTACGTTAAATTACCACAAAGATATCGGGCTAAACATATGCTGTGGAGGAGGTACACGGATCATTGAAGTTTCTTTCAGTATGTTACCTTATTATTGTCACATATTAGAGGAAACAAACCCCAGGAGATGATCACGAACATTAAGACTGATGATGAAAATAGGTTCATGTATCTGTTCTTCTCCATTAAAGCGTGCATAGATGGTTTCAATGCTGCCATTAGACCGGTTATTGCAATTGATGCCACTTTCTGAAGGGTTCATATGGGGGCATTTTGTTTGTCGCTGTAATGTCAGGGACGGGAACGACCAAATATTTCCTTTGGCATTTGGTGTTGCGGATTCCTAGAATGATGCTTCATGGAGTTGGTTTCTATCTCGTCTGCATGATACCATTGGAGATGTTGAAGATCTTGTTTTTGTATCTGATAGGAAAAACAGTATTGTCAAAGCTATTGCAACGGTTTTTCCAAATGCATACCACGGTGCTTGTTTCATGCATTTAGAACGAAATATGATTTCCATTTATAAGAACCAAGATCTTTCCATACCATTTCGGAAGGCAGCCAAGGCCTACAGAGTTAATGATCACTCATTTTACATGCTACAGTTGTCCAGCATTAGTGTTGGAGCTCATCAGTATGTCGTTGATGCTGGAGAAGAGAGGTGGTCCCGAGCATTTTGTCCGAGAAAAAGGTACAACATTATGATTACTAATATTGCTGAGTCGATGATAATGCAGTGAAAGATTTCGAGAGTTACCCATTGTTGCTATGATTGACCGTATTCGAGATATGATGCAACGTTGGTTTCATGATCGGCGTACAGTGGCTGCTTCTACGATACGCAGTTGACAGAAAGGATTGAGGCACTTATTGGGGTTAGTGATGAATCTGCGCAACATATGAAGGTGTCCCCAATTGCATTGTACCAGTTTGAGGTGCATGATGGAAAACAGAATGGCATTGTTGATTTAGAAAACCGTACATGCAGTTGTAGGGAATTCGATCTTGATCAGATTCCATGTGCACATGCTTTAGCTGCCATAAAATATAGAGGATTGCATTACACAACATTCACCTCACCCTACTACTCGACTGCTTATCTGCTTTCAGCATACAGTGGTGAGATTCATCCAGTAGGCCATCAAGGTGACTGGTTGGTCCCAGCGGACGTTGCAAATACAATTGTTCTTCCACCAGTTGCCCGACGGCCACCAGGTCGACCAAAGAAACAACGTATACCTTCGATTGGAGAAGAGGTTGTACGCAGAAGGTGTAGAAATTGTTGGCGCACGGCCACAACAGCCAAACATGCAAGAATCCTAAAGTAGCGGAACCATCCGGGTGATGAGGATATGCAAGATATGATGTTGATTTATTTATGATATTCTGTTTTGCTGTATTTAATTGCATTTTGATTCGTAGAATTGCAGGAAATGAACAATATAATTCACATTATTGTACAATTTGGAACACATTATTGTACTATTTCGAAATCAATGTTTGTTGTATGTATGCATTTTGAAAAGTTTATTATTGTACAATTTTAGTTAGCTGTTTTGTTGTATGCAATTAAGAGTTTTTTTTGGTTTTTTGAAGAGTTTGTAATCAAATAACTTATGAAATTTTTGCCAGAGTTTCCTCTGTTTTTCTAACAACCCAAAACCTGATTTACGAAATCAATGCATTAACCTCAACGTGTATACACTTCATAGCACAATGTTCAATCATTTGCGCATCCTTCCGCTCGATGCGACTTTTCCAATCATTTTATCAAAGCGTAAAATTAACGTTTAAAAAATCAAAGAAAAATTGTACAATAATTTCCAATAACCAATGATATACCTACAACCAATAATTTCCAATAACCAATGATATACCTACAACCAATAATTTCCCAATAACCAATAATATTCCAATAACCAAAATTTACAATCATTCCCAAAAACCAATAATATTCACATAAATGAAAATTTAAAAAATGTACAGTTCATTCTGAATCTGAATCTTCTAGCCTTGCAGAGTTTGCAAATATCGATGGACATTTTCTTCCTCAGGGCTTCGATTTGCTTTGCATTGAAATCAAACTTCTGTCTGTGTGCAACAATGTATTCAGCAAACAAGGGTAAATGCACCACAGTGACCACTGCAATAATTTCAATATAATAGCACTGTCAATTATTGAATCAATTATAATACAATCAATTTAAAATATTGAGTTCAATTTCACTTACGCCCCCCATTATTGTGGCACAGTATCGGGACCTAGTCTTTTGCATGTAAATGGAGTGACCTGTACTTGTCTCCCCTTGTGTTCAAAATAGCCTCCTTGATACATAAGGACGGCAGAAGAAGTGCTAGCAGGGCGACATATTGCTCCCGAAAAGACGGATCAGTTTCCTTCATAAGAATCATAGATCCGTACTTTTCTTTCAACAAGATTGACAGCCGCCAACACCCAATGATAACCATCCACATTCACAGGCATCAACCAACTACATTGAACACATAATTAGCATTAACTTATAAAGATATTGTACTGTAAAATAGATGCATGATTACACTTACATTATCGATCTCCCACCATGGACGAGACCCTTCGGGTCGTTCTCCGCGAACATAGCCAAGGTAAAAATCCTCCCAAGGAAAGGTAAGGGGATCGTATGCCTCCTCTGGTATGGTTCCATCCTTGTTCTTCGGAAGTTTTTTCCACATGTGTTGAAGGTTGTCTGCAAAAAATTTAAAAAATCAGTATGTTCTTTATAATTAAGTCATGGAAAGTTTATTAAATAATTTATATTCAATTACAACTTACAAAGAATGTTGGGTCAATCAAGTTGTAATTTTGGGAAAAAATGGTCGGATGCGAAAGCTGGCGCCTCCGTAGTACTGCCAAAATAAGCCTCAAGGTGCTGTTTGTGGTTAGTTCATGGAAAAAAAATTGCCATTGAGAACTCATCATAAGGAACAATGCAAGTTAATGACATTAGCATGAAAGTACAAAAAAATTTCTGTTATTTACTAACCAAGCTGTCCAACCAGTTGGTCGCACTCATCAAACGTCTTGAAAATTCGGGGGTCGCATCCAGTGGTGCCCCAACGTAGCACCTGCATATACGTATAATATTCAGAGGAATATAGATTAAAACATCACACCAAAAAAAGAAGTCTGAAATAGGTTATGCAGTTAAATTATGTATACTTACCTAGCTTTGCTATTTTTTTGAAGCCTCATACTCCGACTTTACTTCCTTATGAACCGGTTTTAACGGCTCGAACTTATTGGATGGGAGGACCGTGTCTTTTTCTTCTTTGGCTTAGTCGGGTCAATGTACGGCTACATAATGATGCAGAACGCTTTTTTTTCTCATACCATATCTTACGCCGAATGCTTTTTTTTCAAGAGCTTCGACACTCTGACTACCTGTCGCACTCACTGTGGCACTCGCGATATGCGCCAAGGGAGAGGGAGGACGGTAAATAGTAAGCTGCATGCATTGATCGGGTTCAAGACCCTCCTCCTTTGCTTCATCATTTCTGAGATTTTTTCCTCGTCCACATTGTAGGTAGTATCAAGATGTCGTCACTCTGATGCAGTTAATAGAACAATATACGGTTAATACAATTCGAAAAGGAAATGACAAATGTCGACGTGATTAATAAAAAATAAATTACCTGTGGCACCTCAGTTCCAGCTGCAAATTTTTCATCACTCCCTCCTGTCTTGCAGACAACTTCAATCAATTTCTCAACTCCTTTCCGCATCTCATCAAGTTCTGTTTGTAGGGTTGCAAACCCTTTGTCACTTATCATTCAGTGCGGTCATAGAAGTCTTCAGACAGGCTACTTCTGTGTGGAGGCCATCCAATTTTCTATTCAAATCTTCTGAGTCCTAGCATAATGTCCAAGAAAAAGTTAAATTAACATTTACATAATATTTAATGAACAATACAATTAAGGGACAATATTGGCAACATAACGATGGCCTCCGGTCCAATAGGCCGCTCTTCTTGTATTTCAGCTTGCTTATATTTCGGTTGTGGTTGCTCTTCTTCAGCAACATCATCACTATGAGTGTCATGATGGTACTCGTCATCTTCCTGATC
The DNA here is from genome assembly GCA_003430845.1 of Xanthoceras sorbifolium. Taxonomy (NCBI): domain Eukaryota; kingdom Viridiplantae; phylum Streptophyta; class Magnoliopsida; order Sapindales; family Sapindaceae; genus Xanthoceras; species Xanthoceras sorbifolium. Next base: position 17,289 of record QUWJ01001080.1, on the reverse strand, counting down.
ACCCATCTCTATATATGGGGCAGACGGATCATTTGAGATGGCACCCGTATCCAACCCCATAAAATAGGACAACTTCAGTTCTTCCTCCGTTGGTTTCAAAGTTTGAAACGTTGAAAATCTAACCCAAAAAAAAAAAAAAAAAAAACGCCCACGTAGTGTTATAATAACAATTTATATACCTAACAGAAGTCTTTCAATGTAGTTCATACCTTTCGCCTACTGAAAATCTCATTTCTCAAAGCCTCATATCCAGGACTCGTTTTCACTTCCCAGTTCAGAATACGAGGGGCTGTACGAGACACCCTGGTAGCATACTTCTTGATTGAGTACAGCGGAATCGCTTCAATTGCCCACACCTACCAAATAAACAAAACCATGTTTCAATAAGAGTTTTAAAGAGGTTAAGGGTAAAAAAAGTTAAACATTTAAAATTACCTGAAAAGCATAGACAAATCCATACAGGTTGATCTTCTCTGCTGTATGGCTCAGATCCTTTTTAGCCTTCTCCATAAACTTCTTATCTCGACCTTTGCAACAGGTCGAGAAAGAGTTGAATGTCCTGGAATAGACAAATGAACCCCATAGAACCGATTGAATTCTTCTAAGTTATCAACCAACTTCATTGATCAATATTCGACCTTCGTCCTTAGGTCCTTTCCAAGCAATGTCATCTCCAAGATCAGCAACAAAGCTACTTTAATCATGTCATCATCAGCATCATGTTCTTCCTCCATACGTTCGAACAAAGTTTGCAATTTTGTTCCAGTCACCTTTTTGGCTCCCTTAAAATATTTCTGCCAAATTCTACACATCTCATCTTCCGGTACAGTAGGGACGACTGTATCCCCAAAACGTAGAACCGCTGACGAGGCAAAACTCGTTTGCATTGAACCGTATTTTATTCCCTGCCCCAATCAAAAACCACATTCGTTTTCAGCATTGTCCCACATGGCACTCCCAGCAACAAGATGTGATAACAAAACTGACCCTTGAAGCACATTTCATTAACATCTAAGAAATGGCCAAAGCACGTTGCTCTTATTTGTTGTTGTTGACGTTCCGTGAGTTTACTCTTCAGCAGCCCGCTGCAACCCCATTTAGAATATGTTGTCATCTTGGCATGAAATTTTTTTTTCCCTTAATTTTCATCGTCTCAACCAACTTCTCACTTGCCATTGAATATTAGCCTGCATAAAAAAAAAAATTCGAATTCATCAACATACTAAACAATACAATATAAATTTTATTTCATCAAATCATGTCGGCCCGATGATTTAATTTCATCAGGTCGCAGTGGCCGATGCTTTGATTTCATCTGGTTTTGTTTCATGGTGATGCTTGCAGGCTGGCCGATGGTTTAGTCTGATCGGCCTGATGAAAGAAAACCGTCAGCCGTGGCCCGATGATTAAATGTCATCGGGGCCACCGCGACCCGACGGTTTTGTTTCATCGGGCCACTGTGGCCCGACGAAAGTAAAACATCGTCGCGGTGGCCCGATGACATTTAATCATCGGGCCACGGCTGGACGATGGTTTTGTCTGATCGGCCTGATGAAACAAAACCGTCGTCCAGCCGTGGCCGGATCATTAAATGTCATCGGGCCACCGCGACCCGACGGTTTGTTTCATCAGGCCAGTACCTCAGTGGCCCGACGAAAGTAAACCATCGCCAGCTGAGACCCGATGAGTTTTTCATCGGGTCTTCGCTGGCCGATGGTTTACATTCATCGGGCCACTGTGTCCTACGAAACAAAACCATCGGCCAGCTGAGACCCGATGAGTTTTTCATCGGGTCTTCGCTGGCCGATGGTTTACATTCATCGGGCCACTGTGTCCTGCGAAACAAAAACCATCGGCCAGCGAAGACCCGATGAAAAACTCATCGGGTCTCAGCTGGCCGATGGTTTACTTTCGTCGGGCCACTGAGGTACTGGCCCGACGAAGCAAAACCATCGGCCACCCGTGGCCCGATGCCCAAAACACAACCTCTAGACAAAAAATCAGAAGGAGGAGACGATTTCAATCGGTGTGGAATGTTACCACGGAAGAAAGAGACGATTTCGTTGCTGTGACCCGATGAACAAATCATCGGGTCTCAGCTGGCCGATGGTTTTGTTTCATCGGACCACTTAGACACAGTGACCCGATGAAACAAAATCATCGCCCAGACGTGGCCCGATGCCCAAAACACAAATTTGTAAACAAATAATCAGAAGAAGAAATTTTTCCTTACTTTGAACAAGAACAGAAGAAGACGATTTCCTTGCTGTGCTCGAAGAATACGCGACTCGCTGAACCTGCGAACACAAAACGAAACGAAGAAGACAAACAGCAGCAGAGAACACAAATGCAGAAGACGACAGGCGATGAACAGCAGTTGAGATGAACAGCAGTTGAGATGAACAGCAGTAAAAACAAGCAAGTCAAAAACTGTAAAAGTGAAAACGTGGAGTCTGGGTCAAATGTGAAAGTAAGGGGCAAATTTGTCCAAACAAGTCTTGGGTAGCGGTTGCAAAATTAGTGAACCCTGGGTAGTTTTGCAATTATTGATTACTGTTTGGGCAATTTTGCTAAATTCCCTTAATTATAAAATGCGCTCTAGTATCTTTACAAAAATAAACGTTAAACATCGAATGTTCACATGCATGTTAACAAGACTCATACATGAAATTAATTGTGTATTTATTTTATATATATTTTAATATACCATATACAAGGACTCTTAACTTAATATTGTGAGATTGACTGAACTACTTTCCTACATTATGTATTATTACATAACAAATTTATCGTTATATAACTATATAGAACTAGTGTAGATAAAATCCTCTAATGTCAATGTTACAAAACCCATTACATTATAATAGCAAATGCTATTATGCATATAATTTCATAAGCCCAATGGACCTAAAAAAGTGAACAAAGCCCAATGGACTGAGAAAACAACAAAACCCAACAGGCTGGGAAAGCTGGTGAAATTGAGGTAGTGGACAAGTTCCAACTGTGAGAGGTGAGAAAGAGATTAAACTCCTGAAGTTCGAAACGGGCTATGATGCTTCAGCAAGCTAAGGAGATGAAGACCTCGATCTCGTCACTTCTCATCTTATCATCACAGCTTAGCTCGAGCTCGCAGTCACTCAGCTCGACGCGTATTTTCCAGATAAGGGAAGATCCCATGATTTGAGCGATTTGATCACACCAGTTGACCGAATTTGAATTTGTAATTAATCCCTATAATTAAGTGATTGTATTCCTGTTTTAATTTGGATAATTAATAGAATTATTTAATTCCTAATTTTTAGTGATTCAATAAATGTAAACCAATATGGCACCACCCCTTGAACACTATAGAATGGAAGGATCATCACTGGTACAAGAGTTATAAAATTTGTCAGAGAAACACTAAGAAGAGAAAGCTAAGAAATAATATAGCAGTGGATGTAGGCTTTGATTTTCAGCCGAACCATTTTAAAAACTTCGCATCTTTGATATTATTCTGATTGATTAATCATTCTTTTTACTGTTTATTGCATTGACGTGATTCACACGTCAGTATTTTGGCGCTAGAAGCAGGGCCTGTTTAAGGATTTAAACCTCCGTTCTTTTTTCAAAAAACCAGTTTTCATCATGTTTACAGGTAGTTTTCTTGTAATGACTAAAAGTGTAGGAACCAGTTTCAGGATAACGAGAAGCAAGGATGTACCACCAACTGGAGGACATGCAGAGGAATCTCACTAGCCTCAACTTCCACCAATTGTTTCAGGCGTGATCTCTGTATCCCTGCAATTCGACCACCTGTCTCAAATCCACTCGCAAGTTCGTTCCCCCTTGAGCGGATCCACAGAGAAATGACTAGGCTGGCCCCTACAGCCGCCAGACTTTAACATATGGATGGAAAGACAAGTCAAGATGGAGAAAATGTTGACAAAAATGGCACGCAATTATCAGTTCTTGATGCAAAACCAGCCTGCGCGTGAGTAAATCCAGTCCACACAACCCATCAATCCATAGACAGGATCCCCCTTAGTGTGATGTTCAGCGAGGTGAAGTTTCCTTTCACTCAACCACTGTAACGAGGAGAGCTGCGAGAACAAGATGAGCAGTGTAAAAGCTCCTATCACACCGGACCGGTGATCCACGTGAACGCCAACGGTGAGAGGTATGTCGAGCTCAACAGAGACCGTCGGAGTGTCCCAGCCCACAGCTCGACCCACCGAGCTAGGTCGTCTCTTAGTCAATAGACCCACGATCAGCGACTAGACATGGGCAATGATAGAGATGCCCACTGGCGGCACCAGCCAATAAAATTCCCAGAAACTAGGTCATTGCACAATGACCAGATAGGAGAAGAGGGTCGCCAGATAGGCGCCCACGAAGGTCGCCTAACCTACAAAACTAGCCCCAAGGTAGCAGGGTAGATCGTAGAGAAGACAGGGCGACCTCCACGGCATCGGTGGCACCCGTCCCTATCCCCAAATATTAGGCGTTATTGCAAAGGTTGGAGCAACTAGAACAACGGGGTGTATGGGCAGAACCTATAGACATGTGTATAGAGCTGAGCCCGTTCTGCTGGGATATAGAGAATGAGCCACTGTCAGATCGCTTTAAGATGCCTAATATTCCCCTATATCAGGCGATGAATGATCCCTTCGACCATCTGGATGCCTACAACGAGCAAATGGACCTCCTTACAACGAGCCGAGTCATGTGCCGATGCTTCCCAGCGACACTCGGGGATATTCCCAGAAAATGACTAAGGGGACTTCCAGCCGGGAGTATCGCGAGTTGGGACCGTTGCCAGGAACTGTTCATACAACAACATCAAGCTTTAAGGAAACAGCTCGTTCCTTCATGCCATTTGGCAACGATCTTCCAAAAGTCAGGCGAGCCCCTTAAAGGATTACATAGCTCGCTTCTAGAGAGAGGTAAGCTGCATTGACAGCCCAATAGATGAGAGTGTGCTGACAGTGATCACTGCCAGGCTACAGAAGGATGGTAAGCTTTACAGTAGCATATATAGCAAACCCGTCAAGACTTTTAGGGATTTCTATAAGCGATCTAACACTCACATCCGCATGGAGGAAACTTTTGGGGTCCCTAAGAAAAATAACCCCAACAACAAGAAAGACGGGGGCGGAAGCTTGCATGATAGAAGCAAATGGAACACAAGTCGTTTCCAGGCCTATGCGGAGCTGTCCGATTCCCGGGATAAAATATTAATTACAAAGAGGAACAGGGAAGAGTTCGAAACCCCAACAAATTCTGTGCTTATCATAATAAGGTGGGCCATACTACAGCTGACTGTTTCGAGCTCAAGGACGCTGTTGAGGATCTGATCATGAGAGGTCGCTTGAGGGATTATGTAATGCGACCTAGGAACCACCTCAACAGCAGTAGCAGCAGTTGCTTGAGCTTGCATCTAAAGCCAATACCAGATAAACCAGCAGTAAGGGTGATCCATACCATTCATGGAAAGCCATACCTCGAAAGTACCTCACTTGCGCGCCTTTTTATTTTTTTCTCCTCCAGGTGCAAAACAGCACCGTTTCATCAGTTTCATTAAACCAACTTTCTAAATTTGCACTTATTGCCCAAAATTCTAAGAAGCTTTCACTTAGACCCTAATTATCAAGTTATGAAAATTGCATTTTTGCTCTAAAATTATATGAAATTTTCACTTAGGTCCCCATACTTGCACACTAAAAAAACATTAAAAACAATCGATAATTATTCGGGAACGGAACAAAAGTAGGTAAAGATAGGTAAAGATGGAGGCTCATTTTTTATCAAGAATGGAGTCAACAACAGGTCACATACGCGTTACGTGAGAGAAGCAGGCCAACCTGTTATAAACATGATGAGTGCAGATGATTGACCTCTGAAGCAGTTGAGGACGATAGCAGAAGGTGTAACCTTCACAGACGCTGATATGCGAGGAGTGCATTGGCTGCATAACGACGCAATCGTCATCAAAGTGACCATCAGAACAGTAGCCATCTTCAGAACAATGATTGACAATGGCAGCTTGGTGAACGTCTTATACAAGGCGGCCTACGAGGAAATGGGATTGAGACCAAGTTATCTATGACCTTCAAAAGAATCTCTTTACTGTTTCACTGGGGACTCAATCATTCCATTGGGGCTCATCACTTTGTTCCTAACACTGGGAGAATAGGTCGCCAAGCGACCACCCTAGCAGATTTTTTGCTCATCGACTGCCTAATGACCTACAATATCGTCCTAGGGAGGCCAGCACTTAATGATCTAGAGGTGGTCACTTTCATGAAACACCTGACTTTGAAGTTCCCAACTCCAATAGCTGTAGGAAGTGTTCGCGACAAACATAAAGTGGTCAGATTTTACTATGAGAAGACAATCAAGATTGGATACAGACAAGCAAAGGATGAATTCGCTAGCGAAATGGACACCGACGAGCAGAGGATGAATTCGCTAGCAAGGGCTTCCCGTAGCTAGACAGTTTCGGAGGTCGATGATAACATGGATCCACACGAGATCGACGAGGTTGAAACTACTGGGCCCATTGAGGAGCTGAAGGAAGTCCAGATAGATGAGCTAAAACCAGAAAGAACCTTGAAGCTGGGAGGGAGGTTGTAGTCAGGGTGCTGACAGTGGGGGCATCGAGTTTAACCACCTCGTTATTCTGACTTTCCCCTTCAGCGGGCTTTTCCTCATCAGTAGGCTCCTTTCTGTCATCTTTCCTCTTCACCCCGCCTTCAAAAGCATCAGTTACAGGGGGAGTTAGAGGAAGTGGAGGAATGGATAGATGAGGCCTCATCGGAAGTGGAGGGAGGTCATCTTGATTGGAGCTCGCTATAGCCTTCGACTTCTTCATCACAGGTAGGGAAGTGATAAAGGGAGGGGTTTTTGCCCCCCTCTTGCCTGGGCACTTCCTTAGATTCATCTCGTCCATGTCTTCTTCTTCTTCCTGTTGTTGTTGGTGTTGCTGTTTTTGCTGTTGTTCCTATTGTTGTCTTTGTTGACATTGTTGCTGGTGTCGTTATTGTTGTTGCTTTTGTTGCTAAGGATTCTGCTCGTCAGAATCGGTTTTTTCGTCCTCAGAACTCGAAGTATATGGCTCCGGCTCCTCTTAGATATCTTGCTCGACCTCAAGCACTTATACCTTCTTCGGGTCCGGAGCGAGCTTGAAGGCTATAAAGAGTTTCTCTATTATTTTGTTCTAATGTGAGCTCCTTCTCGTCTTTTGAGAGCACAGTTTGAAAGGCGTTATGAATGGACCTCTCATCGTTGTAAATCTTAAGGTGTTTGCCTATACCATCTGCAAATGAAAAGGAAGGGTTAAAGAAAAACGAGCAAATAAAAGATAGATACGTGTGAACACAAAGACATTAACAACCCCCTACAAGGATTGAACACAAAGCTCCTATTTTTTATCAATCTAATCTTGGGACCTTTGACAAAGAAAAATGACATCTTGTAGGGTTCCTGCGTTGGATTTGGTATTAGAGAGCAGCTCCTTGTATTTGTGAGCTCACATTGGGAGATAATAAATCACATCATATAAAGTCCTCTCAGATGCGTTCTTGGGGGCTGGATTCTTCTTCAAGGTAAAACATAACTTGATTATGTTGTCACTGGGTGGAGCAACATCGTGCCTCCGAAACATGAGATAGAGAGAGATGAGTTGGGAATAATTGGGTGAGAGCTGGAATGGAGCGAGCTCGATGAGGTTCAGGACATCGATGAGAAACCTTAGGAAATGAGAGCCTCAACCCGGCCTATAGGTGGTGGTGGCTTATTGCCACATAACCCGGAGGAGGATATGCGGCTCTATCTTGAGGAATTGGGGCGAGCAGCTTGTATCCTATTGGGATATTGAAGGCTTTCACAAAGCACTTCAGATCCGCCTTGGTGATGGTAAAACGAGCTGATGAGAAGACCTCGTTCATTTGCTGTGGCTCTCTACGAAGCACACCTCGTGGAAGGTTGGCCCCTATCTTCACACCACCCACATCCTTCGTGCCCTCCTCCTGATTATCAGCGACCTTCGCCACTGTAACCGTTCTTGCACTTTTCCCTTTGAGCGATCTGGTATCCGTTCGGCTAGAGGTTAAAGCACCATCAGCTTTAAATTTCTCATAATTCTTAATGGCCTCGACTATATTTTGATAGGCTGCATCATTGAGGGGCCCAACCCAACCTTTCTCCAGCTAGAGGAGTCATCCCCACCGACCTTATGGGAGCAATGTTTCTTATTACCCGAGCCTGACATCTACATAAAAAGTTAACCTACAAGTTAGTGGTGTGAAGTTAGTAGGAAATAACCCTAGTGTCTGTAGCGACCTGAGACTCGAATCAGAAAAGTCGTTTGGGGTCGTGGTCATTTTGGGCTCTATGGGGAGAAGAAAGGTCGAGACACAATGTATACAGAGTTCCCAATTTCTCAGGCAAATCAGCAAATACCAGAAATTGAAAAAATGTTGACGATTTGAAACTAATTAAAGAGAAACATAGGACATTTCAAAGAAAACTCATAGCATAAATTAAGGTGCAGAGTTCGAAGTGAGCAGAACTGGTGATTAATCGTCAGAAAAGGGCCTTTGTTGCCAGAAACGGAGTCTACGAAAGCTGTTGGAAGTTGGAAGTTTCAGAAGAAAAGGGTTTTGCCTTTGGGTTGCTGTTTCAAAATTTTGTAAATGTAGGGGAAATAGTGTTGAGTTCCTCCATTTATATCTTAGCCCCTGACCGTTAGATCGAGGTAATGATGAGGTTGGAGTCCAACGGTTAGGCGACAAGCTCGAAAGTTGAAATGTATGGGGGCAACCAAAGGGCTGCGACTGACAGTATACGTGCATTACAAACACTTAATGAGATGTGAGGGTTGACATGATTGCGGCCATTATAGTGGGATCAGAATGGAGACCGTCACAGCAACTTGGCAAAGCGACCCACAGCCCATCACGGTCGAAATAAAATTTAAGATTAAGCTCGTAGTTCGCTTCTCCACTTAGCTTGTTACAGCTTCCACCACGATGTTATCGAGCTAGAAGCTAGGGGGGTTAATGTTATGCATATAATTTCATAAACCCAATGGGCCTGAAAAAGTCAACAAATTCTAACAGGCTGGGAAAACAACAAAGCCCAACAGGCTGAGAAAGTTGGTGAAATTGAGGTAGCATGCAAGTTCCAATTGTAAGAGGTGAGGAAGAGAATAAACTCCTGAAGGTCGAAACAGGCTATGACGTTCCAGCGAGCCAGGAAGACCTTGACCTCGTCACCTCTTATCTCTGTTGGGATTTATACCCTAAAGCTCGTAATTGTAAACGGTTAAAGACTTAATAACAATTATTCAGATTATAATTCTAGTTTATAAGTATTTTACATTCAGTAATACATTCGTATTGTACAATAACATCCTAGATTGCAAGATGTAATCTCAGAATGAGTATATGATGGTCATATGCAGAGATGATTCATTTTGAGACATGCAATCTAAAGAGTCCGTAGAGAACAAACAACTGGGTACTTTGTTTGTGATTGATCTACTGTTGTGGTCCATTATGTAGAGTATGGTGGTCTTATCCTAGACCGCTCATGTAGTTGACATGAGAATGGAGGCACCTTATATGATGAGATCATAACTGGGCCACGATTTATATGAATCTCTCACCAAGATCCGTTAGTAGATGAGATTCATATATAATCGACAAACGATGGCTATTTATATGTGATCTTAATCCTGAGTGTCTTATCGACTCCTTCAGGTTGAATCGTGGCTTTTGATTTACCATGAGTGAGGTTGATGTGAATATCGACCAATACCTCTGTATCTTGGAGTTGCGGTTTGGCTTGTGGCTGGGAAGGTTTGAACACAATAGTGGAATCTACTCCTTCTTGATTGAAGTAAATGAGTAGTTCCCTTAAGGGTTGATTCGGTGCTTGAACGATTATGAGCGCTCTCCTTCTTTCGTGAGGAAGACAGGATTTAATTATTCATTAGAGAATCAATGGTACTTAAAGGAAAATATATAGAGGGGTATAACGGACTTTATGACCTAGCTCTAGTTATGAACTATTTGTGGAGGATCACTGTAACACCCCCTGACCCGACCCGGTTGGATCGACCCAGGGAGCGCTACCGGGTTTTCAAAACTTCTTAATTCACTTTCTTAAACCATTGAAATCAAATAAATTGTAATTTCAAATCTTTTCTAGTGAGCCCATTAAAATCAATTTTCAAAATTTCGATAGAATTTCCTCTGTTTTTCGGATTTCCCAAAACCTGTTTTCAACAAAACAAATCTAATATATATAACAATTTCAACACTTCTAAATCAATTTTCAAACCAACGCGCACTCCGCCGTTTAGTGAAACTTCCAAATAATTTTCAAAATAAAATAGTTCATAATTAATTCTTTACAGTCCTTTAAAATGAAAAACAAAATCATAAAACAATTTAAGTACAATACATAAATAAATACCACAATTACAAATCTTTGTATATGCATGCGTATCAACTATAATAGACAACAATATATCTATGTCTACCCAAAATATCGTGACTCTGAATCTCTGACTGCAACTCCTCTCTTCAGTCTTTTGCCTCCTCAGTATCCCTGTTAGCTACGCGCGATAAAAACCGACGCGCTAAGCATATAGTTTAGTGGGTGTACACTAAATTCAATTATCAAAATCATAAATAACTTTCTATAATAAAAATCTCACAATATCGTATATAAACATGTTATATTCAAATCAAACACAGAAAAATCATATAAAATCAACTCAATGGAAACAACTAAATTCAATTAATAATTCATACCAAAACTGAATCATAAATTCTTTTATAATCTTTCTTTTCAAATCAATCTCAATTTTGGCCATCTGGAATACTTAACATAATCCAGGATTGGAATATGGGTCGTTCGACCTCAGTAGCTGTCTGTCGAACATTACTCCCAACCATAGGACGAATCCTGAGGGTGGTATGTATCTCCCTACTCTAGAACCGAGTGTTCGAAACCTAGAGAGGTACATATCTCCTTATCTCAGGAACGAATTCTTAGGAAGGTACGTGTCTCCTTACCCCTGGACGAATCCATGAGGTACATTAAATATCACATCAATATCAATATCGGTGCAGTACTGCCAAATGAACCCAGCTGGTATACTAACTTTTTATATCCATTTCTATGTCCAAGTATCCTAGGGCCGTTTCAATACAATATTTTCACATAATAACTGTAATTCACAAATCGAATTCAAACTCAATTAATATAAAAATCAATCGATATTAGGAAAAATATATATACATAATTTTATGGAAATTCAGCGATTTGTTCATTCAAAATTCTAAAACAATTTATTTCAACCTATTCAACAATCAAAATACGATAGATACGATTAAATCGAAATTATTCAATAGAAAAACAATATAAACATATATTTACTAAATTATCTAAAATCTCAAATTTAAATCAAAACACATAAAAACTTCAAAAACATGTGTACACCAACTGGATACCGTTTCTTCACCTTTTTTCTTCTGCGTTTTTCGTTTTTCCTTTCTCTTTCTCTTTCCCTTTTCTTTTCCTTTCTCCTTTTCTTTTTCTTTTTCCTTCCTTTTCTTCTTCTTCTCTTCTCTTCTCTCTTCTTCTTCTCTTTCTTCTTTTCTCTTCTTCTTCTTCTTCTTCTTCTTCTTCTTCTTCTTCTTCCTCTTCTCTCTCTCTTCTTTCTTCCTCTCTTATTCTTCTTTTCTTTTTTTTGCCTCTCTCGCGGTCTCTCTTTCTCTCTTCTGTTTTCTAGAGAATTCTCACTGCCTCTTATTTTTTTTATATAAATTTGGTCATCGCGACCTGTGGTCGCGCTACTAGGTCGCGTTGCTCACTGGAGTAATTCCACCGCCTTCATCGCGATTACTCATCGCGGTACCATGGTCACGCTGATGCGCCATGCTCACTGCCCGAATTTGACATTTTCACCACGAGCTAGTCAGCGCGATCTGTGGTCGCGCTGCTCACTGCCCGAAAATACTATTTTTCACCGCAAGCGACTCATCGCGATCTCTGGTCGCGGTGAGTTGTCGCGGTACTCATTGTCCAGTTTTCACCCTTCTCTTCATGCATCATTTCTGGACCGTTCCATCTGGTCCACCTGAAAACCATAAAAATTTAATTACATCTGGACCGTTCCATCATTTCTGGACCATTCCATCTGGTCGCGGTACTTGTAACATCCCGGATTTTGGGTAATGAATTTTTGATATATGTGAAATATGTGAAAATAAAATTTTACTATTTGAGGGGTGTAAATGTAATTAAATGTAGATTGCATGGAATGCCTGTATCCATTATATCGGATAAAGATCCGAGGTTTACATCCAGATTCTGGAAGAAGTTTCAAGAAGCCTTGGGTACTCGACTGAGTTTCAGTACAGCCTTCCATCCACAGACAGACGGCCAATCAGAAAGGGTAATTCAGGTGCTTGAAGATATGCTCAGAATTTGTAATTGAATTTGAAGGAAGTTGGGCGGATCATCTCCCATTGATTGAATTCGCCTACAACAACAGTTACCAGTCGAGCATAGCTATGGCACCGTATGAGGCACTGTATGGAAGGAAATGCAGGACTCCAGTATGTTGGACAGAGTTAGGAGAGGACATTAGTAGGCCCAGACTTAATTAGACAGACTGAGGAGAAGGTGAAGATTATCAGAGACAGATTGAAAGTTGCTTCTGACCGACAGAAATCCTATGCAGATTTGAAACGGAAAGAGATAGAATATGAAGTCGGTGAGAAAGTATTTTTGAAAGTATCTCCGTGGAAGAAAGTGCTTCGATTTGGCAGAAAAGGTAAGTTGAGTCCTAGGTTTATTGGGCCATACGAAGTCATTGAACGTGTGGGACCAGTAGCCTACAGACTTGCTTTACCTCCAGAATTGGAAAAGATCCATAATGTGTTCCATGTATCGATGCTGAGGAGACAGATCTGATCCTTCCCACAAATTCCGGCCGAAAGTATTGAAATCCGACTAGACCTGACATATGAGGAGGAACCAGTACAGATTCTTGATCGGGAGATCAAGGAACTTAGAAATAAAAGAGTGCCACTAGTGAAAGTTCTCTGGAGAACCATAGAGTAGAAGAGGCTACCTGGGAGAGTGAAGAACGATGCGACAGCAATATCCCCAACTGTTTAATTGAGGTAAATTTCGAGGACGAAATTTCTTAAGTGGGGGAGAATTGTAACATCCCGGATTTCGGTAATGAATTTTTTGATATATGTGAAATATGTGAAAATAAAATTTTACTATTTGAGGGGGTTTATTTTATGATTTCCAGCGGACCGGATTGAATAGTGAAAAATGAGAAAAATGAAAAATTGGAAAACTGAACTAGAGAGCATCGCGACCTGGTCACCGCGACCACAAGTCGCGATGGCTCGCTCGAGGTGAAAAACGCAAATCTGGCAGTGAGTGCCGCGACCAAGTCCACGCGACCACAGGTCGCGATGGCTTGCTCGCGATGAAAATGGCAAAACAGGCAGAGAGCAACGCGACCATTCGCGCGACCAGGGCGCGCTCGCGACGAAGGCGGTGCGCGCACTCCAGTGAGTGTCGCGACCTTGTGCCGCGACCACAGGTCGCGACGGCGGTCGCGGTAGCGAAAAAAATATAAAAAAAAGAAGTGGCTTCTCGAAGAAGCCAGAAATCATCACAGAACAGAGAGAGAGAGAGAAGAGCGAGAAAAAGAAGAAGAAAGAAAGAAGAAGAAGAAGAAGAAGAAGGAGAAGAAGAAGAGGAAAGAAAGAAGAAGAGAGAAAGTAATGTAGAGAAAGGAAAAGGAAAGACGAAATCGTAGAACCGCGATTCTCGAACGAAAAAAAACGGTACCGAGGTAGGTGTACTTTTGTTTTCGGAATCTTTACGAAAAATATTTTGTTATCGTTTACGTTATTGTTTTCGTTTCCATTTCTTGTTTTCGTTTCGATTTCGATTTCGATTTCGTTAGATGTTTTCGATTTCGATTTTCGATGTGTAAAAATTGATGATTGATATACTTATGGTTGATTTCGGAAAGATTTTATATTAGATCGTATTTGTTTGTGATTCGAATGTTTCGATTTCGTATTAAATAGTTGATTTTGATATTTATATGAGTATTGTTGATGCGTTTGAAGAATATCGTGTAATATTTTAGTTTGACTGAGTAAATATTGATTTGTAACTGATTGTGAAAAAAAAATCGTTTATCGAAACGGCCCTATGATACGTAAACATAGAAATGGATATAGGAGGTTGGTATACCAGCTGGGTTTTATTGAGCAGTACTGCGCCGATATTGATTGATTGATATTGATGATATTGATGTACCTCATCTTGGATTCATCCAGAGGCTGGGAGATACGTACCTCCTCAGGATTCGTCCTGGGGGTTGGGAGTTAATGTACCTTCCCAAGGATTCGTTCCTGGGATAGGGAGTTATGTACCTCTCTAGGTTCCGTACCCCCGGTCCTAGAGTTGGGAGACACGTACCTCCTCAGAATTCGTTCTGGGGGTTGGGAGCTTGACCCATATTCCAGTCCGTATATGTTTAGTATTCTAGTGGGCCAAAATTGATAGAATTGAAAGTGAATCGAATGATTTTATTGATCGAATTCTTATGTTGATTTCATTATTGTACTTCGAGAAATTGAAATTGTTTAATGATTTAATTTTGCAATTCAATTGTTTTGAAATCGATTAGTGATGAAAATGTTTATCTTGTGGTTTATTTCTCTTAAAGACTAATTATATTGTAGTTTATCTAATTGAGATTTTAGTACACCCACTAAGCTTTATGCTTAGCGCGTTAGTTTTTGTGTCTAACGCGTAGGTACCAAGAATCCGGACGAAGGTAAAGACTGAAGAACTGGAAGAATTGCAGACCGAGTCACAGGATTGTACAGTTGGGTAGCGATATTTTTGTTATGTATATATATTCTGAAAGCATGCATATACAGGGAATTGTAAATAGTTTTGTAATATGTTTTTAATTAATTACTTTACGATTGCTGAATGTCCGTGTATATATATATATATATATATATATATATATATATATATAATATATATATATAAAATTTGAACTGTTTTATTTATAAATTGTGATTGATAAGTCGCACTAAACGGCAGAGTGCGTAATTGTTTGAAATTGTTATTGAAGTGTTATTGAAAATGGTATTGAATTGATTGTGTAAAAACAGGTTTTGGAAAGTCCGAAAAACAAACGGTACTCTGCCGAATTTTCGAGAAAAGTTTATTTATTGTTTTATGGGCTCACAATGAGATTTTTGAAACGTATAAAACTGATTTTGAAAAGTTCTGAAAACCGGTAGCGCTCCCCGGGTCGGTCCGGCCGGGTCGGGTCGGGGGGGTGCTACAGTACTTTTAATTACGTTTTACACCCCTCAAATCATAAAATTTATATCCACATATTCAAAATTAATTATTCAAAATTTAGGATGTTACAATCACAGTATATGTAATGCTATATCAATGGACACTGAGACTTCAGATTGTATAAATATGTATACAGTTCTGAGAATGCAGCCTCGGGTTTTTAGTGGAATAACTCCGAGGTTAATAATCGTGAAATTAATTAAAGAGTTTTAATTAATATTACTAAGTATTATTGGAGTTCAAAACTGTGGGTAGGTCCCCTTGCTAGCCCTTATGGTTGTTGGTAAAGAGGGTCACAGTAAATTAATTGGATGGTCCAATTAATAGTGTTACGAAAGTAATGCGATTTAAATAAAAGAGAATAATTAAATAATATGATTATTTAATTAATTAAATATTTAATAAAATAATAGAAATTAATAATTAATATTATTAATTCTATTTATTAAATATGAGGTCATGTGATTAAATAATGACTAGGACAAAAGAATTAAAATAATTAGATTATTTTAATAGTCCTAAAAGTCAAAGGTTAAAGTCTTTAGGAGACAAAAAAAAATTAGGAATCTTATTTTGACTTGGTCAAACCAAAACCCTAAAGAGCTACTATATAAAAGTTATATAGTTAAGAAAAATTAACCTGACACATAAGTGAAAAAGAAAGAGAGTTCTGCCACCAAAGAGAGAAAAAAAGAGAAAAAAGTTTTTTTGACTCTCTCCTCTTTTGCAGAATTCGGTTGGCCCCTAGGGAGAAGAGACTCTTCGTCCGTTGTTTTCACGTGACCTCCATCTCTTGTCGTGACGTGCCCACACACGCGATGTCAGACCGCGGGTCATAGCTCGGAAGATTTTGGTAGATTGAGGAATCAGAAAAAGGAAATCAAGAAAAATGTATGTAGTTTTATGGAATCTTTTTCTGCGTATATACAGGAACTCGTTCCTGATTGAAAAATAGTTTTTCAATTAAAAGAAAATTTTTGAAACCTAATTTCGCATGTTATACGATAATCAAACGTTTTCTAAAACTCCCTTCGATCTCATCATCACAGCTTAGCTCGAGCTCGCAGTCACTTAGCTCGACGCATGTTTTGCAGATAGGGGAAGATATCTTGATTTGAAGGATTTGATCACATCAGTTGATCGAATTTGAATTTGTATTTAATCCCTATAATTAAGTGATTGTATTCATGTTTTAATTACGATAATTAAGAAAATTATTTAATTCTTGATTTTTAGTGATTCAATTAATATAAATTAGTAATAATACTATTTCTTGAATACTATAAAAAAAAGGATCATTAAAGAATTATAAAATTTATAAGAGAAACACTAAAAAGAGAGGGTTAAGAGCATTAATATAGTAGTAGCGGAATCATTTTAAAAATTTTGAGTCTTTAATCTTATTACGATTGATTAGGAATCATTTTAAAAATTTTGTATCTTTAATCTTATTATGATTGATTAATAATCCATTTTAGTGTTTATTGTCCTGCCGTGGTTCATACGTCAAAGGAATATCATGAAATAAACGTCACTTTCATCATAATCATCGTGCAGCACATGCATGATTGTTTTTGTGCGTGCGTTGCCAGATAACACTAGTGACAAGGCCCAAAACTGAAAGTTGTTGGTACTTTATCTTCCAAAAATGCCAAGACTGGAAACCATATTTCAAATTTGTCACCATCTCTCTCTCTCGGTCCCCACTCATTCACGTGAATGGTCTCCATAACCAAAACCATATAACATTGTAATATCTTCCAAATTCCAAAATTCCACTCTCGTTTTCTTCTTTGAAAGAGCTCTCTCAATTCAACAATGGAGAAACAGAAAACTACTCTGGTCGCAGTCTCGGAGTCAGAAGTGCTT
>QUWJ01000511.1:0-11680 GCA_003430845.1 Xanthoceras sorbifolium | reverse complement strand
GGATGGCACTGTTGCTCCAGGATAGTAAGAAGACGTAAAATGCAACTCCAACTTGGACAACAAGTCCAAGGCGATGTTTCAACCACAACTCATTATCTTCCAAAGCGTATGCTGTGATAGTATCTGGACCCCCCAAGTGCAAAAGCAGGAAGGGAGCCCAAAATGCCTGGAGAGTATTGTTGTTTTGATCAGAATCTCCAAACTGGTTGCTGGCGAGGTTGCCCAATTCAACAGTTGCTACCCAGTCAGCTGACATGCATACCGAACAAACCAGGATTCGTATCCAGATTCTTGCTGTGATCTTTCTCCGAGCACCAAAAATAATGAGGATGATTTGTAAAACAAGGCTCAGTAGAACCATCAATCGAATTCCCCATCCACTCCAAAGTCTTATGACTTTTTCTGGAAACAGCTGCATTGTCTTTCTGAAAAATCAAACCTGCAAGCAACTCAAGATTTGCTGTTACTAAGTACAAATAGATTATGAAGATTATTTTGCTAAAAAAAATTAGAAATAAAGTCAATATCTAAAATCCATGACTTCCTTGAAGACATATATTTTCCAACAAGAAACATTAGAGTTAGTTGTATGCAAATAATTATAATTACCATGTTAAGAGACCAATCAAACTAAAAGTTTAACATTTTTAGAATTACAACAGCATTTAATGCATATGATTTATACAGATAATGTATGTGTACCATCTTCCACAACAACAACTACAAGTTTTTTTAAATAAAAGTTGGAGAAGAAAACTAAAAAAATAAATGAGACAGCTATTAAAATATAATGATAGAATGATAATGAATGTGTAAAATAGCATTGTTTTCCAAATATAATTTATTAATAAAATAACTCACTTACCTGGAAAAGAAGATGCACCCAAGAACTTTGGAAGTTTATCTTTTCTGAAAATCCAAACTGCAAGCAACTCAAGATTTACTGTTGCTAAGAAAAAAATAGTTAATCACTGTATGAAAAAGATGACAATGTGGAAATATTAAATAATTACAAAAAAAATTTAAATATGTTCCGCTAGTAAGGTGGAACGTGACATTTGCAGTGAAATATTATTTGGACAAAGTTATATACAATCCATTTGTATATATTGTTCTTCCAATAACAGTTTACATTGTTTGATAGGTCCAAAAGTGAACAAAAAGAAAAAAAAGAAGTTAGATAGAGAAATAAATAAAGAAAGAAAGCATTCTGCAAAGAATGACAGAAAAGAACTTCTGCAAACAGGGAGTTTTCTCATATAATTCCACAAATTGCTAAATCTTTTGTGCATGAGAAGGCAATGAAAAAGCTCCTATGGGACCAGAGTGCCACTACCATACTTGAGTGCCACTACCATACTTGATTGGCATTTCTTCTTAGAGCAATACAATGGCAGCTCTTTGTTGAACTTATTCCTCAACAGAGTAATGTGGAATTATGATCTACATTATATTTTTATACAGTGATGAGTTATGCTTTCTTTTTCGATATTTGATATATTAAACTTAATACACAAAAAACAAAGAAATAATTTTTTTTTTTTTTTGAAACCAAAAAACTTCATTAAAAAAGAGAAGAGAAACAACAAGGTTCAATATCTACCCAAACACGATCCTCTCTCGAGGAATATATTTTGGTCTTTCATTGCTTACTATATATCCTTATCACACCAGATCCTTGCAATAGCATCGATGGGCAAAATACTAGAAGATATAACATGTAATTTGATAAATATTTGCTAACTTTGCATTTTGAATCGAGTTTACTAACAACACCAATAGGTATATTACCAAGATCATCGTAGTATAATAAATCAGTAGCAATGTGCCAAATAACAAGGCTGTCAACAAATTCTATGTTTTAATTGTCGAGTTACCTCTGTGAGCCAGGAATTTTTCGCAATGAATTTTTGATTCAACATCTTCTAGGTCATTAACAAGATCACCACGGTGTTTTAAAAACTTGAAGATTGTTTCTTGTAAATTGTTAATATCAATATTAAAGTTAGATAATTGCATTGAAAAATGTTTTCTTAACTTTTTCAATATCGATCCTATGTGGCACTTAATTTTCTCCAAATGCATAATAGCATTGGAGATGCTCTTAGAGATGCTCTAAAACTATTATGTATGAACATTTTTTATCTCAACAAGTCTCGGTTTACTTCTAACTAATTTATTGCCAGAATAAAAAATCATACATGTTATAAAGGATTAGAGCTTTCCGTACATAGTATAACCTCAATAAATTAATAATCTCAATTAAATAATATGTTTGACTGATACTGACTTAAAATTAATGTAGTAAATTAATAATTAACTAAATTTATAAGATAATACATTTTAAAAATACACATAATTAATTATTAACTTAATATAATAGAGGATCACATAATTGAAGATGGAAAACATCAAATAATGTTGTAAGGTGGTATTATAATCAAATTAAATTAGTGTAATTTAATGTGAATTATCCACAAAACATCCTTAACTTGGTGCCACCAATGTGTGCTGTAAGAACAATCATCAACAATTAATAGGAAGAAGCCATTTTACCCGTGAAAGAGGTTAAAATGGTATACCTTTATAATTGATATAAAGTTTGTTCTGAGGGTCGTCGTTTGCTACTTGGAGTTTTTATATATATTTTTTTGGAATGGTTATTTAATTTTGAAATTTTGTAATTTTTATGTAAAATTATTCACATATCTTCCGTTACCATGTAAAATTTGGTGATATTTTAATTAGCACAGAAATAATTTAATTTTGGAGTGGACATAAGTCAGTTATAAATTTGATAGAAAGTTTCTGAAAACCAGAATTTCATATATTAATGATCATGATAGAGCAAAATATGTAGGATATAGACCGGCATTTTATCAAAAAAAAAATATTGAAGCGGGATCCGTTAAGTTAAATACACACCTACCAATTGGCTCTATCAAGACATCTTTTAAAATGTGTATTTAAGCTGGGCATATCAACATGTATTATCCGTTTGAGAGCATGTGTGAAATTCATAGTAATTAAGGTGTATTATATTTTCCTGGTTGTTCGAGCTTTAATTTCCCTGTTCGTAGGGCTTGGTTTCGATTTGTTGGGATTTGCTATACAAACCTGAATTGTTAAGCCAACCCATTAATTAATAATTACCCATACAAAATATATTAAAGACAAAGAGTTTTTTTTTTTTTTTTTTTCATAATATCAAATTGGATTGGGTTTGTAAAAATAGTACAAAATTAATAAATTGAGTAGACATAACATTAAAATATGTATTATGATAATAATACTCTCCAAAAATAAATCTAAAAAAATAAAAAGTTTGAAAAAAGAAGAAAAGTGCTAAGTAATAAATAAATATATATATATATAGACACACACACATATACATACATACTTGGCCGTAAATAAGCATACTACTAGATCAATATTATCACATCCTTAATTCAAGTTTCTACCATATACTTGATTGACCCTAACGGTTAATTTTTTTTTAGAATATTTATATATTTATTTTATCTTTATTTAGTAATATTCAAAACTTATTTTGTATTTGTTCATTTTTTTTATGTTTTTTGTTAAAAGAACTAATTTATAATTATTATGTTATTTAATTATTTTCTATATTGAATAATGATATCTCCTTTAGTAATTTTGTCAAATATTTTTTTTTTAAATTTTAAAAGTTAAGTTTAAAATTGGAGTTTACCATCACTTAAACTAAAAGTGATTATTTGTTAACTGAAAGTGCTAAATTAAACACAAGAAATGTAAAACATAATCTTATCCAAATTAACAAATAGAGAATAGGAGGAAAGTACATGAATTCTTCTAAATTTGTGTCCCCACAAAAGTAGAAAATTGGTTCAAACATGCACTGTATTTTTTTCTCCTTTTCTTTCACTTTCCTTCTGTAAATAGTCTTCCAGAATATTCTCTACTAAATTAGTGTCCCCAGATGCTGTCAACTGAATTAGTTTACCAGCAGTATATTGTCTAGTAAAGCCAAAATGTGCCATAAGAAGGTAAACGTGAGTGAGAAAACTCTCCACCTTTCCCAAGCTGTTGAGTATGCTCTTTCCATCCACAATTGTCTGCAGCATATGCTAACATTTCCAACCCAAATATCACTTATTATTTCCCATTTTCTATAACCATGCCTGTCTGTCAACTCACGAAGTCGCCATGAAAGAATACATCCATACTTCAGCAATGACACATTTTCCTCCCATTATTCCTCCATGAGATGACTCCTCCGGTGTCGACTGGGGATACTTTTTAAGCAGATCCCTGCAAGTCCTACTTTCATTGAGTATATCAGCCGGCCTCTCTTGGTTGAAAAGGCTTATCGCCTCATGACACGCCTTTTTATACCTTATCACACCGAACCCCTTGCAGTAGCATAAATGGGCAAAAACACTAGAAGATATAACATGTAATCTGATAAGTATTTGCTAACTTTGCATTTCGGATCGAGTTTATTAACATCACCTCCAGGTATATCATCAAGATCACCGTAGTATAAATAATCATACCAATGTGCCAAATAACAAGGCTGTCAACAAATTCCGTGCCAACGGTAGACAAACTGATATTAAGTATCTTCAGCTACCATGTTTTAAGCGTAAAGTTGCCTCTTTGAGCCAGGATTAATTCGCGAAGAACTTTTGACTCAGAATCTCGTAGGTCATTAAGACGATCACCATGATGTTTTAGAAACTTGAAGATTGTTTCTTGTACATTATTAATATTCACATCTTCCCCATAAAAGTGCCAGTGCTTGTCTAACAATTTGCTCACAAAAGGCAACTCCTGAACTCCAATAGATATGGGTTGCACCTTCCTCAAGCAAGAACTTATAAGGTTATACTGACCTATAGATCCCGACCACCTCTTGCGGCTACTCAAAAGTGGAGCAAATCACTAATCAACCTCCAAAAATGTCGGACCAAAGTTTTTGAGCTTGCCTTTTTTACTTTGATCAACCAAAGCTTTGTCCAATCTGAGGAAAGGAGCAAAAGGAATGCATAAATCTCCAGAAAAACAGCTCCAATTAGCAATAAATAAGTTATGGAGATATCAGTGAGCGAGTAAGCATTGACATCAATGGTAATTGAGAAGAAAACCAAAGCAGAAAGAGAGCAACTGAAGCTGATGCAACGAAGAAAGATTCCCAACTGAGAATAAACAATGGCGGCCTTGGTGTAAAACACATCATACATGAATCCAAGCTCAACTGCTACCATTTTGAAGGCATCTGCAGCACCCTTGTCTTTAATGGTGGAATAGATACATTCCCATTCTTTATCATTAACCAATAGATTTGCAAAGAGATATTTAAATCTCGTGAAACAAAAATAAGCTTGAACAAGGTAATGGTCCTTTGGAGCAATGTCATCTTTTACCACAACCGTGAATCTTTTTGATCTTCCGGCAATCGTTCTGATGATCCTTCTTCTAATCCCTCTAAACTTTCCCCTCTTATCTTGCTCAACAACTGCAACAAATTCTTGGCATGGATCGGGACTTGAGGCAAGGAATCTCTAAATTGCTCTGCACTTGAAGATCTGAGCACAACACTCCTCTCACAATATTTGATAATTCCTGAGATAAACACCGGAATGTTTATAAAATGATGGCACTGTTGCTCCAGGATAGTAAGAAGACATAAATGCGACTCCAACTTGGACAACAAGTCCAAGGAGATGTCTCAACCACAACTCATTATCTTCCAAGGCGTATGCTGTGATAGTGTCTGGACCCCCAAGTGCAAAAGCAGGAAGGGCCCAAAATGCCTGGAGAGTATTGTTGTTTTGATCAGAATCTCCAAACTGGCTGCTGACGAGGTTGCCCAATGCAACAGTTGCTACCAGTCAGCTGACATATATACCGACCAAACCAGGATTTGTATCCAGATTCTTGCTGTGATCTTTCTCCGAGCACCAAAATAATGAGGATGATTTGTAAAACAAGGCTGAGTAAAACCATCAATCGAATATCCCACTCCAAAGTCTTATGACTTTTTCTGGAAAGAGCTGCATTGTCTTTTCTGAAAAATCAAACCTGCAAGCAACTCAAGATTTGCTGCTACTAAGTAAAAATAGATTATGAAGATTATTTTGCTTAAAAAATAGAAATAAAGTCAATATCTAAAACCCATGACTTCCTTGAAGACATATTTTCCAGCAAGAAACATTAGTGTATGTGTTATAAATACCATGTTAAGAGACCAATCAAACTAAAAGTTTAACACTTTTAGAATTACAATAGCATTCAATGCATATGATTTACATGATAATGTATGTGTACCATCTTCCACAACAACTACAAGTTTTTTTAAATAAAAGTTGGAGAAGAAAACTAATAAAATAAATGAGACAGCTATTAAAATAGAATGATAGAATGATAATGTATGTGTAAAATAGCATTGTTTTCCAAATATAATTTATTAATAAAATAACTCACTTACCTGGAAAAGAATGCACCCAAGAACTTTGGAAGCTTATCTTTTCTGAAAATCCAAACTGCAAGCAACTCAAGGTTTACTGTTGCTAAGAAAAAATAGTTAATCACTGTATGAAAAAGATGACAATGTGGAAATATAGCTGTTAGTTGTATCTAAATAATTACAAAAAAAATAATAAAATAAATATGTTTTATCCCCATCATAGTTAAAGTTTGAACTATGTTAGTTTTTTTTTATCTTTCTAGTCATCTCCTAGCAAAAATATTTATTTTTAAGATTTTCTAAATTATATGCAGTATGTATAGTTTTGGTATTTCAATCTCAACACTAAATTGAGACTCAAACCCGATATCATGTTCTTACGAAGCTGCTAAAACCAAAAGTTTGACAGATAAGTTTATACACCTATGTGCTTTTTGGACAGTTATTAAAATAGAATGACAACATGAAGTAAAATAGCTTTTCTTTCCAAAAACTTTACTAATAAAATAAACTAATCACTTACCTGTAAAAGAAGATGCACCCAAGAACTTCGCAAGCTAATTGAAGCACGTGATGTAATTCAATATTTTATGGTTTAAATGTGGAGGCCATTTTATAATAGAAAAACAAGAGGCAAGGTTATCTGAGAAGTATTAGAGAAAACTTGTGCAATGGGGATGCTACAACATGCACTTGCTTTGCAAACAAAAAAAAAAAAAAAGTGATTAAATTAAATGACTTTTCCTTTCAAAAGCAATGTATTGATGCAAAGAAGAAAAAGTAGATGAAATGGAGTAGGAATAAAGAAATGCAAACTGGAAAGACCTTCCTTGAGAAACAGAGGATTTTGAATGCATAAACTTTCAAATATAAAATGCATTTTATTGAGTATTATTGATAATCTAAGATTCTGAGAAGCTGCTACAATTTAATTCTACCATACTTGATTGGCATTTCTTCTGAGAACAACACAATGACTGCTTATAACATAATAAGTCAAATTGCAGTTCTGTGTTGAACTTATTCCTCATATGTAGGATATATTAAACTGTATACACAACAACAACAACAACAAAAAAAGAGCAATATCTCGTTGGTCATTAAGACGATCACCATGATGTTTTAAAAACTTGAAGATTGTTTCTTGTAAATTATTAATATTCACATCTTCCCAATTAAAGTGCCAGTGCTTGTCTAACAATTCGCCCACAAAAGGTAACTCGTGAACTCCAATAGATGTGGGTTGCACCTTCCTCAAGCAAGAACTTATAAGGTTGTACTGACCTATGGATCCCGATCACCTCTTGCGGCTGCTCAAAAGTGAAGCAAAATCACTAATCAACCTCCAAAAATGTCGGACCAAAGTTTTTGAGCTTGCCTTTTTTAGTTTGATCAACCGAAGCTTTGTCCAATCTGAGGAAAGAAGCAAAAGGAATGCATAAATCTCCAGAACAACAGCCCCAGCTAGCATAAATAAGTTATAGAGATATCAGTGAGCGAATAGGCATGGACATCGATGGTAATTGAGAAGAGAACCAAAGCAGAAAGAGAGTAAATGAAGCTGATGCAACGGAGAAAGATTCCCCACTGAGAATAAACAATTGCAGCCTTGGTGTAAAACACATCATACATGAATCCAAGCTCAACTGCTACCATTTTGAAGGCATCTGCAGCACCCTTGTCTTTAATGGCGGAATAGATGCATTCCCATTCTTTGTCATCAACCAATAGATTTGCAAAAAGATATTAAATCTCGTGAAACAAAAATAAGCTGAACAAGGTAATGGTCCTTTGGAGCAATGTCCACTTTGTACTACAACCATGAATCTTTTTATCTTTCGAGTGATCCTTCTAACGATCCTTCTTCTAATTCCCTCTGAACTTTGTCCCCTCTTATCTTGCTCAACAACTGCAACAAATTCTTGGCATGGGATCGGGACTTGAGGGCACGGAATCTCTAAATTGCTCTGCACTTGATCTAAGTGCAATATTACCTCTCACAATATTGATAATTCCTGATATAAACACCGGAATGTTTATAAAAGGGATGGCACTATTGCTCCAGGATAGTAAGAAGACATAAAATGCAACTCCAACTTGGACAACAAGTCCAAGGAGATGTCTCAACCACAACTCCTTATCTTCCAAGGTGTATTGTCACGATCTTTCTAGAACCCTCCGGAACAACCCAGAAGAATAGATAACCTTGTGGAGCAACCTAGAAGGATGGAGAAACTCCTAGAGAAGTCTAGCTCTTGAGACATTCTAGAATGTTGTGGAGACTTGTAGGATGTTCAAGATATGGAATTCTCTAGAACATGTACATTATATGGGATTTCTTGTACATTGTAGAATTCTCTAGAACATTGTAGATAGGTAGGAACCTAGAATGTTCTTTGGTGCCTATAAATAGATGGCACCCCTCATTTGTACAAACCATCTTAGAATTGAAGCATGCAAGCATTCAATTTGTAACATCCCTAATTTCGAATAAATAGGAAAAGTATATTTTAATTTAAATGGAGTATGTGAATATGATATTTATGATTTGAGGGGTGGAAAATGTAATTAAAATGTACCAATTGATAATGGACCAATTTGAACGGGTCGAAAACAATGCACGAAGAAAGGGTGAAAATCTGGACAGTAGCATCACGACTACATCACCGCGACCACAGAATCGCGATGAGCAGCCTCGCGGGGTGAAAGTGGCAAATTTCGACCAGTGAGCAACTCGTACCGAAGCGATCGCGACCACCGCTCGCGGTACAGGTGTCGCGATGACTCAATCCCAAATTGTAAAAAAATAAGCGGTGAGAGGCGGGCATTTCTACAGAGAGCAAAAGCTCTCACATTCAGCAAAAACATCACACGAAGAAACAATAAAACCTATCGAAAACGAGAGAGAAAGAAGAGATGAGAGGAGAGGAAAAGAAGAAATAAGAAGAAAAAGAAGAAGAAAGAAGAAGAAGAAGAAGAGAAGAAGAAGAAGGATGAGAAGTGAGAAGAAGAAGAAAATAGAAGAGAAGAAGGAAAGGAGAAGAAGGCAGCTTTCAGGTTTGATGTACACAATTTTCGAATTTTCCAGTTTCCAAAAATTTCGGAATGGTTGAATTTTATAGTTTTTGAATTATTGAGTATATGGATTATAGAATATAGTTCAGGTTGGATGTATACGTGTTTGGAATTTTTCTGTTTTCCAGAATATTTCGGATTGATTGAATTTGATTAAATTGAGTTATTTGAATATATATTGATTATAATTATAGTTCAGGCTCGATGTATACGAGTTTTTGAATTTTTCCAGTTTTCCAGAAATTTTTGGAATTATCGAATTTTATAGTTTTTTGAATTATTTGAACTATATGAGTAGAATAGATAGTTTGAAACCGATTTCGGATTGATTTGAATAAGATTGGTTCTAATAGTGTTATGAAAATATATTGTTGAAAGTGATTTAAATTATATTATATTGTGAAATGTATCGGAAAATGATTTTGGGGCGATTTGATTCGAAATGGAATTATGAAATACGTTTGAGTATATTTTGGATTGATTTGATATGATTATGATTTATAAATATATTAGTATATTTCTGTTATATTATATTTGATAAAATTTGAATTGTAAAAATATAAATATATTGATAAGTATTGAAATTGAATTCGATTATTCAGAAAAAAATGAAATATGTTGACATTGGATTTGAGAAAACATTTTGGCTCTGATGTGTATGAACATAGATATGGATATAGAAGGTTGACATGTCAATTGAGTTTCTGTCTGAACAGTACTGTACCGATATATTCTGTTTGTACCACCCTTCTTAGGGTTCTGTCATGGGACATTCACAGCGGGTAAGTCCGTTAGTGTTCCATTCTGATCTGATGTTCGGCTGCTCGCCCGTTTGCGTCCTGTGCCGAACAACCCGTAATCCAATCCGATAACTTATGTTTTGTATGCCAGGAGCCAATCTGAAAACTGATTTGTTATATGAAAACGTTTGAGAAATTATGACAAATCTGTCTGTTGATTGATTTTGGATATTTGATTTGATATGAGCCCCATATATGATTTAATTATATGTGATTTATATATTGATTAAGAATAGATATACATATTTGACATAGTAGATTGTCTATACAATTTTATGTACATCCACTAAGCAATATGCTTAGCGTGTTGAGTTTTCTCGCACGCAGGAACTGTTTTGTATATATTTAAAGAGCTTCCGCTATATAACTATTTATTATCTGTTTATATTATCTGAATATAAATATATATATATATATATATATATATATATCTTATGATAAATTGGTTGGTAAGTCGCACTATATTTGGAAAGGTGCGCAAAATTGATTTGAGAATTTAAAAGTTGATATTTATGAATTTTAATTGTAAACAAGTTTTGGAAAGTCAGAAAAACAGAGAAAACTCTGGCAAGATTTTTAGAAATTTATTTGGACTATTTTCAAATGTTTTTAATATAGTTTTAACTTATGGTTTATAAAAAGTTAGATTTTAGTATATAGTAGCGCTCCCTGATTCGGTCCGAGCGGATTTGGATCAGGGGGTGTTACACAATCACTTGTGCTCTTTCTCTTCTCTCTTCCTACAAGCTTTCTGAGTTTGCTAGCAAGTTACTTGCCTAGCTCGTGGGGATTAAGACTGACTTAACCTCTTCGACGGGAGGAAGTGTGTTAAGTGTCGCACGGTTGGCTTAGAAAATACTAAGGCCGTGACAAGTGGTATCAGAGCTCGGTTGCTCAACCAAGGAAGAGATAGCATAATGGCAGGAGTCGAGGAAGTTGTCGTCTAAGAGCCAAGCCGTGGAAGGGATACCAACCCAAGCAGGTCGAGGAAGGACAAGTCTCGTGATGCTGCCTCAATCTTGGAGTCAAGGTTGGCTAGGATTGAGCTCGCCATAGCCGATTCGAGGGAACGGCTGGATGTATTGGAGCAATGCATGGAGAGGGACATCGGCGATCTTAAGGAAAAGATCGAGAACCTCCGGGAGACATGCAATTTGGCACTACATCAGGGCGAGAGGCGCAAGAGGAGAATGAGATCTTCCAGGCAAGGTTGGAAAACACAATAATGGGGAAGCTTACGGAGTTCGAGACACTTCTTGAAGACTTGCGTGAAGATATGGCCTTATGCAAGAGAGCTGTTAATGGAGGGGCTTTCCAAGGTGCTCCAAAGAAGGAGATACCTAAGTCGAAGGAG